>CAWUFW010026464.1:0-33333 GCA_963921515.1 Calotriton arnoldi
GTTGTTTGTCTGCACATGGCCAAAGGAATGTCTCATTTGCACTGCAGTATTTGGCTCACCCAATTTATGTTGCAATGGGACACATACACTACTTTGCCACAGATGAGTTTTTGGTTCTGTGACCAGGAATGATCCATGCAGTTTGGCAGTTGCAGCTCTTTCTTTGTCAACACTTACCTTTTGGTCACTGTGATGATGGGGGTTTAGACCCCATTGCCACAATGGTCAAAATGTGCTTCAGCTATGGACCCCACACTTGCCTTTTGGTCACTGTGATGATGGGAGTTTAGACCCCATTGCCACAATGGTCAAAATGTGCTTCAGCTATGGACCCCACACTTGCCTTTTGGTCACTGTGATGATGGGGGTTTAGACCCCATTGCCACAATGGTCAAAATGTGCTTCAGCTATGGACCCCACACTTACCTTTTGGTCACTGTGATGATAGGGGTTTAGGCCCCATTGCCACAATGGTCATGGGCTGCTTGCATTGTGGGTGCCACACACATATATGTGTGGCACATGTGCTAGGGGGTCACATTGTATGTTCAAAGTCATGTTCGGTGTTGTAGGCATTTGACACAGCCTACACACGCTTGTCATGGTGGTGGGGGGATGTCTTTATCTTGCATTCCCTAGGTTGTGGTGTGCTGGTTGTGTCATGCATTGTCCATCCTATGAGTGGGGGTGGTAGTAGTGGTAGGCATCCAGCCCCCCTGGGTGAGGGTGGTAGTCGTGGTAGGCATCCTGCCCCCTGGGTGAGGGTGGTAGTGGTGGTAGGCATCCAGCCCCCCTGGGTGAGGGTGGTAGTAGTGTTAGGCATCCAGCCCCCCTGGCTAAGGGTGGTAGTAGTGGTAGGCATCCAGCCCCCCGGCTAAGGGTGGTAGTAGTGGTAGGCATCCAGCCCCCCTGGGTGAGGGTGAGGGTGGTAGTAGTGGTAGGCATCCTGCCCCCTGGGTGAGGGTGGTAGTGGTGGTAGGCATCCAGCCCCCCTGGGTGAGGGTGGTAGTAGTGGTAGGCATCCAGCCCCCTGGCTAAGGGTGGTAGTAGTAGTAGGCATCCAGCCCTCCCTGGGTGAGGGTGGTAGTAGTGGTAGGCATCCAGCCCCCCCTGGGTGAGGGTGGTAGTAGTGGTAGGCATCCTGCCCCCCCTGGGTGAGGGTGGTAGGCATCCAGCCCCCCCTGGGTGAGGGTGCTAGTAGTGGTAGGCCTCCAGCCCCCCCTGGCTAAGGGTGGTAGTAGTGGTAGGCATCCAGCCCCCCCTGGCTAAGGGTGGTAGTAGTGGTAGGCATCCTGCCCCCCCTGGGGGAGGGTGGTAGTGGTGGTAGGCATCCAGCCCCCCCTGGGTGAGGGTGGTAGTCGTGGTAGGCATACTGCCCCCTGGGTGAGGGTGGTAGTGGTGGTAGGCATCCAGCCCCCCTGGGTGAGGGTGGTAGTAGTGTTAGGCATCCAGCCCCCTGGCTAAGGGTGGTAGTAGTGGTAGGCATCCAGCCCCCCTGGCTAAGGGTGGTAGTAGTGGTAGGCATCCAGCCCCCCTGGGTGAGGGTGGTAGTAGTGGTAGGCATCCTGCCCCCTGGGTGAGGGTGGTAGTGGTGGTAGGCATCCAGCCCCCCTGGGTGAGGGTGGTAGTAGTGGTAGGCATCCAGCCCCCTGGCTAAGGGTGGTAGTAGTGGTAGGCATCCAGCCCCCTGGGTGAGGGTGGTAGTAGTGGTAGGCATCCAGCCCCCTGGGTGAGGGTGGTAGTAGTGGTAGGCATCCTGCCCCCCTGGGTGAGGGTGGTAGTGGTGGTAGGCATCCAGCCCCCCTGGGTGAGGGTGCTAGTAGTGGTAGGCATCCAGCCCCCCTGGCTAAGGGTGGTAGTAGTGGTAGGCATCCAGCCCCCTGGCTAAGGGTGGTAGTAGTGGTAGGCATCCAGCCCCCTGGCTAAGGGTGGTAGTAGTGGTAGGCATCCTGCCCCCTGGGTGAGGGTGGTAGTGGTGGTAGGCATCCAGCCCCCTGGGTGAGGGTGGTAGTCGTGGTAGGCATCCTGCCCCCCTGGGTGAGGGTGGTAGTAGTGGTAGGCATCCTGCCCCCTGGGTGAGGGTGGTAGTGGTGGTAGGCATCCAGCCCCCCTGGGTGAGGGTGGTAGTAGTGGTAGGCATCCAGCCCCCTGGCTAAGGGTGGTAGTAGTGGTAGGCATCCAGCCCCCCTGGGTGAGGGTGGTAGTAATGGTAGGGCATCCAGCCCCCTGGCTAAGGGTGGTAGTAGTGGTAGGCATCCTGCGCCCCTGGGTGAGGGTGGTAGTGGTGGTAGGCATCCAGCCCCCCTGGGTGAGGGTGGTAGTCGTGGTAGGCATCCTGCCCCCTGGGTGAGGGTGGTAGTAGTGGTAGAGCATCCTGCCCCCTGGGTGAGGGTGGTAGTGGTGGTAGGCATCCAGCCCCCCTGGGTGAGGGTGGTAGTAGTGGTAGGCATCCAGCCCCCCTGGCTAAGGGTGGTAGTAGTGGTAGGCATCCAGCCCCCCTGGGTGAGGGTGGTAGTAGTGGTAGGGCATCCAGCCCCCTTGTTGAGGGTGGTAGTAGTGGTAGGCATCCTGCCCCCCTGGGTGAGGGTGGTAGTGGTGGTAGGCATCCAGCCCCCCTGGGTGAGGGTGCTAGTAGTGGTAGGCATCCAGCCCCCTGGCTAAGGGTGGTAGTAGTGGTAGGCATCCAGCCCCCCTGGCTAAGGGTGGTAGTAGTGGTAGGCATCCAGCCCCGCCTGGCTAAGGGTGGTAGTAGTGGTAGGCATCCTGCCCCCCTGGGTGAGGGTGGTAGTGGTGGTAGGCATCCAGCCCCCCTGGGTGAGGGTGGTAGTCGTGGTAGGCATCCTGCCCCCTGGGTGAGGGTGGTAGTGGTGGTAGGCATCCAGCCCCCCTGGGTGAGGGTGGTAGTAGTGTTAGGCATCCAGCCCCCCTGGCTAAGGGTGGTAGTAGTGGTAGGCATCCAGCCCCCCTGGCTAAGGGTGGTAGTAGTGGTAGGCATCCAGCCCCCTGGGTGAGGGTGGTAGTAGTGGTAGGCATCCAGCCCCCTGGGTGAGGGTGGTAGTAGTGGTAGGCATCCTGCCCCCTGGGTGAGGGTGGTAGTGGTGGAAGGCATCCAGCCCCCCTGGGTGAGGGTGCTAGTAGTGGTAGGCATCCAGCCCCCCTGGCTAAGGGTGGTAGTAGTGGTAGGCATCCAGCCCCCCTGGCTAAGGGTGGTAGTAGTGGTAGGCATCCAGCCCCCTGGCTAAGGGTGGTAGTAGTGGTAGGCATCCTGCCCCCCTGGGTGAGGGTGGTAGTGGTGGTAGGCATCCAGCCCCCCTGGGTGAGGGTGGTAGTCGTGGTAGGCATCCTGCCCCCTGGGTGAGGGTGGTAGTGGTGGTAGGCATCCAGCCCCCCTGGGTGAGGGTGGTAGTAGTGTTAGGCATCCAGCCCCCTGGCTAAGGGTGGTAGTAGTGGTAGGCATCCAGCCCCCCTGGCTAAGGGTGGTAGTAGTGGTAGGCATCCAGCCCCCCTGGGTGAGGGTGGTAGTAGTGGTAGGCATCCTGCCCCCTGGGTGAGGGTGGTAGTGGTGGTAGGCATCCAGCCCCCCTGGGTGAGGGTGGTAGTAGTGGTAGGCATCCAGCCCCCCTGGCTAAGGGTGGTAGTAGTGGTAGGCATCCAGCCCCCCTGGGTGAGGGTGGTAGTAGTGGTAGGCATCCAGCCCCCCTGGGTGAGGGTGGTAGTAGTGGTAGGCATCCAGCCCCCCTGGGTGAGGGTGGTAGTAGTGGTGGGCATCCTGCCCCCCTGGGTGAGGGTGGTAGTGGTGGTAGGCATCCAGCCCCCTGGGTGAGGGTGCTAGTAGTGGTAGGCATCCAGCCCCCTGGCTAAGGGTGGTAGTAGTGGTAGGCATCCAGCCCCCTGGCTAAGGGTGGTAGTAGTGGTAGGCATCCAGCCCCCTGGCTAAGGGTGGTAGTAGTGTTAGGCATCCTGCCCCCTGGGTGAGGGTGGTAGTGGTGGTAGGCATCCAGCCCCCTGGGTGAGGGTGGTAGTGGTGGTAGGCATCCAGCCCCCCTGGGTGAGGGTGCTAGTAGTGGTAGGCATCCAGCCCCCCTGGCTAAGGGTGGTAGTAGTGGTAGGCATCCAGCCCCCTGGCTAAGGGTGGTAGTGGTGGTAGGCATCCTGCCCCCCTGGGTGAGGGTGGTAGTGGTGGTAGGCATCCAGCCCCCCTGGGTGAGGGTGGTAGTGGTGGTAGGCATCCTGCCCCCCTGGGTGAGGGTGGTAGTGGTGGTAGGCATCCAGCCCCCTGGGTGAGGGTGGTAGTAGTGTTAGGCATCCAGCCCCCCTGGCTAAGGGTGGTAGTAGTGGTAGGCATCCAGCCCCCTGGCTAAGGGTGGTAGTAGTGGTAGGCATCCAGCTCCCCTGGGTGAGGGTGGTAGTAGTGGTAGGCATCCTGCCCCCCTGGGTGAGGGTGGTAGTGGTGGTAGGCATCCAGCCCCCTGGGTGAGGGTGGTAGTAGTGGTAGGCATCCAGCCCCCTGGCTAAGGGTGGTAGTAGTGGTAGGCATCCAGCCCCCCTGGGTGAGGGTGGTAGTAGTGGTAGGCATCCAGCCCCCCTGGGTGAGGGTGGTAGTAGTGGTAGGCATCCTGCCCCCCTGGGTGAGGGTGCTAGTAGTGGTAGGCATCCAGCCCCCCTGGCTAAGGGTGGTAGTAGTGGTAGGCATCCAGCCCCCTGGCTGAGGGTGGTAGTAGTGGTAGGCATCCAGCCCCCTGGGTGAGGGTGGTAGTAGTGGTAGGCATCCAGCCCCCCTGGCTAAGGGTGGTAGTAGTGGTAGGCATCCAGCCCCCCTGGCTAAGGGTGGTAGTAGTGGTAGGCATCCTGCCCCCCTGGGTGAGGGTGGTAGTGGTGGTAGGCATCCAGCCCCCCTAGGTGAGGGTGGTAGTAGTGGTAGGCATCCAGCCCCCTGGCTAAGGGTGGTAGTAGTGGTAGGCATCCTGCCCCCTGGGTGAGGGTGGTAGTGGTGGTAGGCATCCAGCCCCCCTGGGTGAGGGTGGTAGTAGTGGTAGGCATCCAGCCCCTCCTGGCTAAGGGTGGTAGTAGTGGTAGGCATCCAGCCCCCCTGGCTAAGGGTGGTAGTAGTGGTAGGCATCCAGCCCCCCTGGGTGAGGGTGGTAGTAGTGGTAGGCATCCAGCCCCCCTGGGTGAGGGTGGTAGTAGTGGTAGGCATCCTGCCCCCCTGGGTGAGGGTGGTAGTGGTGGTAGGCATCCAGCCCCCCTGGGTGAGGGTGCTAGTAGTGGTAGGCATCCAGCCCCCTGGCTAAGGGTGGTAGTAGTGGTAGGCATCCAGCCCCCCTGGGTAGGGGTGGTGGTGCGCATTCAGGCCCCTGTGTGCATATGTGGCATTGGTGATGGGCATCCCGCCCCTATGGTGCTGCTGTTGCTGGTGTAAGTATATTCAGCATCCCCGTGTGTGTGTGTGATGTGTCGTGTACGTGTTGTATGTGTTTTGTGGTTGATGTCTGGCTTACCTTCTGCGCCGTACGCGTCCGTGCCTGTTCCGGTAGTAAATGTAGAATATTGGTATGATCGGGACGAAGGGATTCATGGTTGGTTCGTGTCGTTCGTCCTTCTCGTTGCTTGGCGTCGTCCTCGTCGCTTCGCCTCGTCCTCGTCGCGCTCGCGTCGTCCTCGTCGGTGCCGTGTTCGTCTCGGAGCCGTGGATCGTGTTGTGGCGCGAATCGGAGCTTATGTGCGCCTCTCCCGGATGCTTTGACGTGCCGTGCGTAGCGACGGGTTCGGAGCGTCACGGAAAGCGCATCGTACTTGTCCGGCCGGACGGGGCTGCATTTTTCCTTCCGTGCGACTCGATTCGGCGTTTCCGGATTCACCTCGGTCGGAGAACAGGACCTGGTTTGGGTGAGTACGGCTCGGCCGGATTTTTTGCTGTTGTGCGCATCGTACTTGCTCGTTCGGTGTACTGTACGGATCGGTCGGGAAACAGGCTTTCGCATGGCTTTTTTCCCGACCGAATGGTATTGGGTGCGCCTCCGACCGAGATCGGAATCGGCCCCTATATGTCCAAAAATCTGAGGGATTTAGCGGCTCTAAAGAACCCACTTTCTAAGAATAAGCATTTTCTAGATAGATCTCCACTTACAAATTGTGCAGATTTCCTACTAATTAAGCATTCACAAACACCCTCTGATGTTTGCAGGGAAATACGTTTTAGGTTTCGTTGGTTCCTCCCATACTTTCGTGTGTCTTTTTGTGATTTGTCTGCACGGACAATATGCTAAATTGTGCCTGCTGAAAATGTGCATAATTTGTTAAAACAATTGGTCCTTGAATTGCACAGTGGAAGAACAAAGCTAACTGAGATAATGTAGATAGATGAAAAATTATATTGTGCATGATTCAATTATTTCTTCCTGCAAAGTCCTTTTTTGTATTTCTACTCCGTTACATTTCGTTGCTTGAGCACAATTATCTTTTAAATGGAAAATGCACACACATTAATCATGTGACTATATAATTATATCCACTGTATCTTTTAAACATTGACATTGTGTTTCAGGAATGTTTATGGAGTGATTTGAAATAATCAGTTCTGTGTTCGGTGATATTTTTACAGTAATTAAACATCATCGCTATTGTGATTTAATTGGTTACACTTAACACATAAATATATGTAACATTTGGCACCAATCGCCATTCTTTGTTGCCAAGTCCATTACCCCCTAAAACCCGCTGATCTTTACACTTTGTTAAAGGCAATAAGTAATCTTAGAGGTCGAAGTTCAAGCTCTTTATTCAGATGCCAACCTTTGTCCACTGCTAGCCACCTCAAAGCCTGCTGATTATGACCAAGCATCAGCTATGAGCCCAAAAGCAATGAGCTACAGATGTGAGGAAGATCCTGCAATTCATCAGCAGGCCTCTTCAGTGCACTGGATGCAGTTAAAAGGAAAACACTGCACTATCTCAATAGAGGGAAAATGATGCTAAACAGACATGAAGGACAAGGCCTTCTGTCTACCAGCAAGGATTCTTTTTATTGTCCGCTTTACACTAGGAAGTAAACACACTAGGGGGCTGGAGGAGTTTTAAGGACCAGCGTGAGCCAACTCCCCACAAATTTATGAAATCACAGAAAAAGCCACTAGGATCTGCTATTTGGGACCACTGAACAGAACCAGTTCCAGAACCAGAACCAGAAAACTGAGGGGAAGATTTCAGATTTACTCAACGCAGCAACGTTGCTGTGCTACATTGTGTGAAAGAAAGCAAAACAGCGCCACATCTACTAAGATACGGTGCTTTATCAGGTCCAAGTAGATAAATTCGACTTTTTGATGCAATTAAAGTCCAAGATACAAAGCAATGCTTTGTTATTCGCTTCAAGAGTCTGTTGAATCAACACCATGATCAGCGGCACTTGTAGGGGCACTTGTAAACTGAAGTAAAAGTTCAGGTAGTATCCTTGGTAACACCTATAGGATCAGTGGGTCAATGGCATGATAACCATCAGAGGTTTGGTAGCACATCTGTGGCAATAGCGAGAGGGGCATTGTAATTCGCGTTACTTTCAGGCACCTTTCCAGCGCAAAACAAGTTTTATGCTGGAAAGAAAGTTCCAAATAAACATTTTGCTCCGACTTGTGCCACCTTTGTAACACAAACCCATTGTAAAATGTTAATAAATCTGCATTCAGTTAGGTGGACCTCTGATTTTTCAAATTACGCTAGTCCACAAGTCTTGATCCACAGCAGTCACAACTGGGTTTTAGTTGCTAAAGCATCATGGAGGATTACATTCACTTCTGTGAGACAGAAGTATGGGCGAAGTTGTGAAACTTTACCTACTCCAACTTTATAGATTTACTTTCTGTTAAAACATATGCTAAAAAGTGGCAGAAGTATCCTTTTGTAGGGGAAAATCCTATCTACCCTCACGTTCAAAGGTCACAGGAAATGTAAATGTAAATTTGGGAATGCACCAAAATCCATGGTGGATGCATGGGAATGCCTATGCTCCACCCATGGAATTTCTCCGACGTTGAAATGTAACATAAGGCAGAGCTAGCAACTGCCTTGCGTCACATTTCTTTACAAGGCCACGCAAATCAGGCCTTGCGTGGTTTTGTAAATATTACTGAATCCATTGCGTTCTCCTTGCATTGCCTTGTGTGACACTAGAAAAATGCAAAGGCTTCATAAATATGTGGTATAGTATTTTCTAAACTTATTCATACGCAGTTTATTGGGTCCTTGTTGATAGCCCGGTCTGACCCTTTTCACAGTACTTTGTTATTTGGTTACCACTACCTTCCTGCTCGTCCTCCCGCCCAGAGGCAGGGGTGAGCGAAGACTGAAAAAAATACCTTTACAGCTGCATTTTGGTTAGCCGAAGCAGAGCTGAACCAGTGTGCTAGCACTTACAAACAGTTTGATTCAATTTAAATTTGAAAAAAGAGCTTTGTAAATAGCTGGCCCCACTAGGCATGGCCAAACCTAAAAAAATAGGCGTGCTATGGTTGGAAGAGAACTTCATGGTATGAGGAAAAATGGTCTTCAGGCTAAATCCATCTGACATTTTACTTGTTTTCACATTGCTCTAGTCGCCTGTGAAACTGCTTCCACTGTGTGAATCACAGCAATCCAGGATACAAAAAGTCATCTTATCCGACAAGGTTTTAAGTGTCTTTAACAAACCCAGACAGCCCTTTTAAATTTGTTCAAAATTTCCTCTAAATCAATGATTGGATCACAGGAAAATGCAGAGGCTTTAGAGGATTCAGAAAAAAATTACTTTCAGATTTCTCTGCCCATGACCTCTAAATATCCATCTCCAGGTGGAATTTCACCTGAGATCCTTACTAACTTACCTTCGGTATTTGATTTAAATGATGTGCCAGAGCTGCACTGTGTGACCCTTCTTCGTCCACTGAAGTCTACAAGTATATTGGAATATTCCTTCCAACGATATCGCTGAGGGGCCATGCTGAAATTCTGGCTGCTACTGTTAGACAACTGATAATTTGCTCAAAACATTATGGACACAGAATTGCCCATTTGCCTCTTCCTATGGCTGGCTACAGTTATCGAGAAAATGCCCTGCATCCAAATATACGCCTTTCTACAACAGCATACAGTCTTAGGGCCCGATTACGACTGTAGTTGTAGTGGCGGTCCGCGCACCGCCACACTGGTGGTTCGACCGCTGTATTACAAGTACGGTGGGGAGATCGCCACAGGACTGCTGCAACTACCGGGGATCCGTGATCCTGTTGTGGTGGTGCAGCGGCCACAATATGCTGACGGTGCCGCTGCAGCACCGCCAAGCATATTACGAGTTTCCTCAATGCGACCCTTTTCATGGCGGTGAACCCGCCATGAGAAGGGTGGCAGTGAGGAAACTAAGGGGACCCTGCAGGACCCCTTGTTGCCTCTGGGCCTGGGGGAGCATGCAGGGGAGCACATGGTCTGCCCCCCTTTCTGTATGCACTTCCACAGCACTGCCTTTCTAAGGCTCACATAGGAGCCCTAGAAAGGCATCACCGTGGGACCACCAAAGCAGGACCGCCTGACCTGGATTCCAGTCGGAATCTGGCAGGCGGTCTGACTTACGGGTTTGACTGTGTTGCAGCAGGGTGCTGGCGTGGTGGCCCGCTGCAACACCGCCAAACTCGTAATCAGGCCCTTAGACCAATTCCAGTCTCGTTTAAGTCCCAGGCACCACTTGTGGATGTCTGAGATGATTTTGGACCTCTTTACTGCTGTCCACATTGTCCATGTGCTACTCTTAGGACAACTGAAGTATCTGTCTAACCCCTTTAATGGTTTGCATAAATCCTTCACTGTGGTGGCTGACATTTTAAACTGGGATGTTATGTCTCTTAATTTCTTTCAACACACTATGGAGTGCCCTAGGGCTCGTCCATCTTACCCATTTTTTGGAACATTTATGGATGACTACTTCTCAATTGAATTTGGGATGAGGGCCTAAAATTTCAATTCTATACCAGTGATAACAGAGATTTACCTTCAAATACTTTTGAGCCCAAAATTGCTAACTGACTGAATTTCAGTGTCCCTCAGACACCTACGCTCCTCTTCACTCGCCCTCACACACACCCGGCATCCGCTGCAACGGCGGCCGCTCCTTCTCCTACATTGCAGTCAAGACCTGGAACGACGTCCCCCTCCAGCTACATACGGCGCTGGCAGACTTCTGAAAGAGACTTAAGACCTGGCTCTTCAACAGAGACACAGCACACAGATACCCCTAGGGGTGACAGAGTTGACTTTACAAATGCTGATTTCTTAATTGCTTGATAGTGTCTAAAGCTGAATGCTTCTAAGACAGAATTAATGTTTGGTGATTTGTCTGCCACTAGCTCCCTTGTTGGGTGTCCCCGGCAATTTTGCAAGTTACGTTAAAATCCTAAGAGCCATTTAAGCTTCTCTCTTCAGACTGACACAATAGCTAAAGGCTTTTGGTTTAAAAAACACCACTTTGAAAGGGACTATGTTATCTGAGTATTGACCCCTATAAGATTGTAGTAGGAACATTGACAAATTTCACATTGGATTATGGCAATACCTTGGGCAAAGGGTTCCTAGAGGACTGAATCACACTTCAACAGTGTCTCCAACATGCAGTGGTCAGTTTGATTTTGGAACTATATCCCCAACCTCTGGCGGCCTATAAAAACTAGGATTAATTTTAAGATTCTGACTTTGAGCTATAAATATCTTTAGAAAACTGTACTCCATTACCTTAATCAAAAAAATGGAAAATAAGTAGCCTCCAGACTCGAGTGGTTTGCTGATCTTTGGATCCTGAATGTTGCGCTACTGAAATGTAAATCTGGGGATGATAGGAGGTTCTTGGTAATTGGACATAAACTTTGGAATGCACTTCGAGTGACAATCTCACTCAGGGTCATTGCTTGTTTCAGGTCCTGGACTTTTGCGTAATAGCCTACTGCATTTTGGTGTTGTTTGCATTGAGCTAATTAGACTAACAGACCTGAAAACAGTCATTTGTAGGTTACACATTTAGGACTGAGGACAGTGTCCTTCATGGCTCAGGAGCAGCGTGGTCACAATAAATCCTCTGTTTCCATATCCGAAAAATAGTGGCCTTGCTGTCGTTCCGTTAAGCTTTAAAAGATGGGCAATTTCATTTTATTCTGATAACATCCTTTCTTTCATAATTTTTTATGCAAGGTGCTTAGAAATGGTTTAGTTTAATTGTGCAGGTGTAAATAGATAAATCTCACGTATTTTTTTTCACTAGAATTCTGTAAGCAAAAATACCTTTCTTTTTGACAGCATTTCCACTATTTTTCTACAAGTATGATGATATTTCCACCTTTTAAAAAATGTCGAACTTGCGTCATCTTGTGCTGGTTAAACTTCACAGCAGATAAACAATGTACTCTAAGCTAAAAATAGACCACTGCTCTGATTAATTATAAAAAATGAGCTATTAATTTTCAAAGCCTTGATTATAAGAGCAATTTGTTTGTGCATCAGTGTAGCTCCTCACGTGAATACAAATATGCGATACCTATCAAGAAAAATCTAATTTCGATATACATATATACACATACTTATTGATAACTTTCTGAGAGATTTTTGTTTTGAGCTTATTTGAAAAAAAATGTCAACATTATAGATTTAAAGTAAACATGGTCAGCTGCTGAAAGAAGTGATTCTTCACGAGTCTAGTTTCCATGTATGGTTGTTCTGGCTAGGCTGATTGCAGGGTATTTACAATATGAGCATTTATTATGTTTATTGGTCATGGCTTATGCGCTACATACCACAACAAGGCCACTTCGCGGTGCAAGCAGGGAGAAGCGGAAAGTTAAAGACAAATATTTACACACACAGAGAACATTTTGAGGCATATTTACTATGATGTCGACCCCGCGCTGCGTAGCAACAAAACTTGCTGTGCTGCATTGCTTGCGTGAAAGGGAGAGAGCAGAACTGCTCCATGTTTACAAAGGTATGGAGCATTTCTGTTCTCTGTTTGCACCGGCGTACTGTGTGCTGCCTTGCACTAACGCAGGCACCCTTGCATAATAGTGCAAGGGTGCTTGTGTTACGTGCAGGATTGTTTTTGTGCAGGAAGGAGTACCTTCCAGTAACAAAAAAGTGTGATGCAGAATGAAGCACACAAAGCAAGAGGAAATAACGAGGAGAACATTTTTTTTCTCTTCCTTACACCGATGTGCTGCAATCCCAGGTTTACCAACTTTAGTAAGTTTGGAATTATGTCATATCCGAGGATGGATTCACGGGAACCCTCATGCTCCACCCATGGAACACCTCCCAGCCCTAAACTTAACGTAACGCAGCTCAAACAGCGGCGTTGAGTTGCATTCGTTCACAAAGCCACGCAAGGTAGCGCAAATCGTATATTGTGTGGCTTTGTAAATCTTAATGATGCCTTTGCAAGCCCTTGCATCACCTTGCCGATGCAAGGACAGTGCAAAGGCTTATTAAATCTGGACCTCAACTCTTGCAGGTTCCCTTTCTGCCCTGCTTTCTTCCTTGCCATTTTCCGAACTTTCTCTTCTTCCTTTCTACCTTTCCACTTTTTCTGCCTTTCTCTATCTTTTGCTTTGGGTCTAAACCTGATTATGAAAAATAAATCCCTGTTACCAAAAATAGGTTTTTGTGTCTACTGCCTGCAAACACTGGCACAAATTAAGCACTACAGGATATATTTTGGAGCAAATATGCCACATGATTCTACTGACAGACCGCAGATTGTGCCACCCACTAAATTAGTCTTTAAAAAGCATGTCTTCTTTTTTAAAAATTCATATAAGATGTAGGCCCTAAACATTGTATATGGGGCCACTTGGGTGACGGCATGGCCCGACAGAGCGACGCAGCCTGGTGGCCCTGTTTTTCCTTCCTCGGTTTCCTCCTCCCCACCCGCTTCCTTGGGACAACTTAGAGGACAGTCAAAAATGGCTGATCTATGGATGAAGAGTGTGTATTGACCGCCATGGGTGCCAGTGTGCCATCGTTGGGAATTACAGTGCGACCCCGCCTGTACAATAGGCACACGAGAGAACAGAGCAAGGCCTTGGGGTGGACCATTAGAAACGGACCTACTGCGGCGTCCTGGCACCTGATGCCAGTGAGGACGGCCCCTGATATCGGAGTGTTTGGGCGAGTCCCCATTCATGGGAGAGCCAGTGGGAGAGGTGTCAGACGCAGGAGGACATTTGATGGGGGAGCTGTGAAACTCGATTAAGGATAGACCTGAAACCACAGAGATATGGTGAAGCCTAAGGGGCAGGGACAGCCACAAACCAATAAAATGGATAAATATGCAGTTCCCAGACAGGACAGCCCAGAGTCCTGGGGGCCCCCCTGGAGCCTTCCCTCGGGGCGATCATGGCAGCCATCCAGGACCTCAAGGCGTCCCTCGAGCCAAAAATCAACAAGGTCAAGATTGACGTGGGGCTCCAGAGAGCAGACTTTCAGAAGATGTCTGATAAAGTGAAGAATGCGGAGTCCCACATCCACAATCTCCAGGCATGCTCCAAGTCCCTGGAGGACCAGGTTCGTACGTTGATGAAACAGCAAGAGTTGCTCACGGCGAGAATCGAGGATCAGGAGGGGAGGACCAGGCGAAATGATGTGCACTTCGTGGGAGTGCCAGAGGGTGCAGAGGCGCAAAGCGTGGACCTCTTTGTGGAAGACTTTATAAATGCCCACCTTTGTCCCAAGCACCTCTCCAAATTCTTTTTGGTTGAGAGGGCACAAAGGGCACCGGTGTCGCCACCAAAACCGGGCCCCCCGCGTTTTCAATCATAGGAACCAGGACACAATCTTACAAGCAACCCGTTCACAAGGAGACCTAAAGTATGAGAATGCCACGGTACACTTTATTCCAGACTTTACTTTGCAAGTCCAGAATCAAAGGCGGAGCTTCGATGAAGTGAACAAGGTGCTCAGAGAAAAAGAACTGAAATACATGATGCTGTTCCCAGCCAAACTGCGAGTCCTTGCTGAGGGGAAATCCTGTTTTTTTTCATTCACCTGCGGAGGCATGTCACTGGCTGGATGGATGACGCACGCAGTAGCGGCGGTGGCAGAAGGGCCCTCAAAGGAACCACCCCGGAACACACAGGATGGGGACTCCTCGGGTAGTGACGACTGCGGATGAGACAAATAGCCGGATCCAGAAGTTACCTAGATGTAAGATGCATGAGGTCTCACGGCAGGTGAGAACTGGGGATCCGTAGACCTGGGGCCCGAAGATATTGGCGTTAAGTGGCATGACTTTCCTATACAACTGGGGCAATGGGATTAAACAGGGTCCCGAGGAGAAGGATGGGGCCTAAGTTTGCCAATATTAGGAATCTGGTTGTTGGGCTGCTCTCCCCCTCTCCCTCCCATAGAGATATGCAGGATGATACTCTGGCCCCTTGGGGCCCTGGTGGGTGACTTTGGAGTTTCCATCGGCCATAGAGGGTCTGTGGGCGATGCATGCATGCAGAAACAGGTGGGTGGGGTGGCCAACCCGCTAACATGTTCCAGTTACACTTGAGGGTGACAAGTGCTCTGCAAATTGGGGAGGTGGGCAGTTCTAGTCCAACGGTGCTGGGTAGCAGGGAGGAGAGAGTTTGGGGTATAGTTCGGTTTAGAGTAGTTCTAGAAGCAGTTGTGAGGAGCTCAGCGGAGCAATGGAGAACAAGCGAGCCAGGAAGCGGAGATGGCCACACATCAGGGAGAGGTGACATCACTTAGATAATCATACGATCGGGGTGCGTAACCAATCAGAACTAAAAATTATGTCTTGGAACGTCAACGGGCTGGGCTCCAAAACTAAGTGCACCTTGGTGCTGCAATACATTGAGCGACAGAAGCCCGACCTACTTTTCCTGCAGGAAACCCATCTGAAGGGACAACACTGTAGGGCCCTGGATAGATGGGGATGTACGCTAATTGCACATGCAGGACATTCCTCAGGGTTACAGGGTACAGGTATCTTGCTCAAGTCTGCAATGCCATACACCCCGGGTCAGACCTGAGGGACTCCCTGGGTAGATACGCACTCTAAATGGGCCAGAGGGAGTGGCGCACTCTCGACTTGGGCTCTGTCTATGCCCCCACCCCCGGATGCAGGGGGGGGCGTAGACAGTACTGGCTAATGCCTTGGCAAATCTACTGTCAGAAGTTATAATGTCAGTGGTCCATCTTGATCAGTCCGGCTTTATGCTGGGACGGAGCACCCGTCTCAACCTACGGCACCTATATGGGGTGAAAGCAGAGGCGGAGGAGGCAGCAGTGCTCACCTTAGATGCGAGAATGGTCTTTGATAGTGTTGAATGGGCATACATTTTTGCGGTCCTGCCTAGACTGGGGTTTGGCCCCAAATCTAGTTCATGGGTCTGCCTACTTTACACTGCTCCTATGGCAAGAGTGCGTGTGAATGGAGTCACATTGCGAGCCTTTGAGTTGGGCAGGGGCACACGGCAGGGTTGCCCCCTGTCACCAATGATCTTTGCCCTGGAGCCGCTGGCAGCTTGGGTACACCACGACCCCCTGAACTGGGGAATCATTGGAGGAGGAGAGTAGAAGGAACGGATCTTCCTATACGCAGACGATATCCTGCTCTACATGACGAGACCCCGCTTCTCAATCCTGCGGATTCTCCACATTTTCAACCTATTCGAGAGCTACTCAGGCTACCAAATTAATTGGGATAAGTCCCTGATCTTTCTGCTCTCAATGGGGAACTAGTCCTTCTGCCTCGCTGCCCGGCTCCGTTGAAGAACCAGGGGTTCCTCTATCTGGAAGTCCATGTGACCAGAAGTGAAGAAGATGTCTTACAACGTAACTTATTCTCCCAACTGGATCAGTTTCAGATGGACGCAACCCACTGGCGCAGGCTACCAATTTCCTTAATGGGGAGAGCTATGCTCTTTAAAATGATGACCCTCCCATGCATGCTTTACATACTCCAAAGCACCCCTTTTAAAATCCCAACAGCTTTTCCCATAAGATCAACAGTGCGCTACGGATGCTACTCTGGGACGGGGGTACTGCATGAATATCCCTAGCGAACCTACAGTGCGGAGTCTTTTATGGAGGCCTAGCGGTACCGGACCTCCAAGTCTACTACTGGGTGGCTCAGTTGATAGTGGTGAATGACTGGGTGTTTGGTGGAAGAGACAAACCAGCTTACAGAGTGGACCACTGGGCCATGGGCGACCGGGGATACCCGTCCCTCCTATATGGGAAGGGGAAGAGAGATGCGCTTCCATTCCACACCCGGGGAGTAGTGCAAGCTTGGCAGGCGACCAAACGGCACCTGGGTTGGAAGGATAAGTTGGCAGCAGAAACCCCTCTGTGGGACAGTGACAGCCTGGGGAGGTGAAGAAATTGCGAAGTCATATGCGATGGAATCTGATAGGAGTAGACAAGCTGGGAGACGTCTGGGGAGGATCACTGCTAACTTTTGTAGAGTTGCAGACGGAATATGCCCTGAACCAGAGGGAGATGTTTCGATGTCTGCAGCTACAACATGCGTTTAGGTGCCACCTACCAAAGGGGGAACACCTATTGGACTATTCGCCCATGGAGGACCGACTCCTCGTAGATCCCATGCCGATTAAGGCAGTATCCCTAGTTTACAAAAAAATAATTAATATTCGCTGGATACCCTTCTTTCACTACGCGAGGAATGGGCGGGAGATGTGGGCCCCCTGGAGGATGAGGAATGGGAGGAGGCCTTGCAGAGGCCCAGGGAGATACCATATGAGCCCGATTCTGCTTGGTGCAACTCCATGTGTTGCACAGGTCATACTTCTCCCGATCCAGGTTACATCGGATGAGCAGATGCACCACGGCCGCATATGTCAGGGGATGCAGTGAATTGGGTACCTTCTACCATATGGTCTGGGGTTGTCCAATAATCCAACACTTCTGGAGAGAGGCCACAGAGGTGATGAATGCGGTCACAGGAATGACAGTCCCACTGGAGGCCAAATGGCTGATTCTAGGTATCACCGGGGAGGAGAAATGGCCCAAATACTTTACTCAGTGGCTGCCACAGCCACGGGAGTGGCAAAGCGAAATTTAGCCAGACTTTGGGGAGTGAACAGACCCCCAACGGTCAAGGAATGGGAATATGATCTTGACTGGTATCAACAGGCAGAACGCAAGGTATAACAAGCTCGACGATGGCCCTGTAAATTTGATAAGATCTGGGGACCTTGGATAAAGTATCCGGGGACCTAAGGTAGAGACCGAGTAGGCGGGAGGAGGGCATAGGGCTGTTCAGACCCAAATGTAAGCAGTAGAAGATGTCATATAATACACACTGCACATTAAATTGGATTGTTTGCGTGTTACAATCTAGATTAGAAATGTACAGGCCCTCTGCGAGCAGCCTAATATGCTTATATCTCTTGTCGAACTGTATCATTTTGACTCTGAACAACTGCTCAATAAGAAGAGTTATAAAGTTTTATTTTAATTTAAAAAATGTACTCTATTTTTTTAATTGGTTTTGGATTTTTCTTGTGTTGTGTTTTCACTTTATTACTGTTTGTGTGCTGCATAAACACTTTATACATTGCCTCTAAGTTAAGCCTGGCTGCTTTTGTGCCAAGCTACCAGAGGGTTAAGAACAGGTTAATTTAGTGACTTTAGTGGTTCATCCGGACAAGAATTGTGGTTGTTGCTTGAGAAGGGTCTTCATCCACCCTTGAATCAAAACTCAATTTATTACAGTTGGTATCTTCTCAGGAGTTCAAAGCAGGTTTTATGTGGTCTGTTTTAGTTCCAGGATGACTCTAGCATATTTTTATTAAGCTGTGGCACACGCTACAATAAATGAAGCAGCTACCATTTGCATTGCAAGTGAAAGCACCATGATGTCTATAATGCTGTCTGCATAATAGAAGGAATATTTATTGCATTACAGACATAACCCTGCAATTAGGTCTGTAGCATTATAAACGTGACAAAACACTATAATCCGCAATTCGTTATATATATATTAGTATTTCTTTCATCTCTATAGCACTAGGGATGATAACGTATTCACAAACTTTATGTTTGTAGTATGTTTTGCAGTACTCCAATAGTATTACAAACTTACTATAAAATGCTATACATAAACATACGAGTGGAGGTTCCATCTCCGCCTGTCCTTTCTTTTTCTCTGCCCAACTGCGGAGTTTCTGTACACATAACTATATGTTTTAGAAGCAAATGTGGGAGGGACAAGGCAAAACGTTCGGAAAATGGGAAATAGTTACTATTTAAGGGGAATGGTTTAAGGAGAACTAATGAGGGGTTAAGGGAGACTTCGGTAGGAGTTTAGGGAGGCATGTGTAACACTCAAAAAAAGAGTAAGCCCATTGCTATTCACAAACTGCCCTTCTACAGTTACTACAGCCAAAAAAGGAACCAAAATAGTAGTAAATTACTCCAGCTCAGAGCTGAAGTACATATGGCCAACCATGAAACTGCATCAGCCTCCCATATAAATCAATAGAGCTATGAACTTAAAATAAAACCCATAGGAAATAATGTTAAATTAATTTAAATTATTTAAAATCATTAAGATATAAATAAATGCAATTGAATGCTGAAAATATATAAACAATAACAGTTTCTATTTATAAAATATCTTAACCTTTTTCGCATTAAAAATGTAAATAAGATTACATTTTAACAAAATATAAATGAATTACTTTTAATTCTATTCACTACTTTTAATAATTATTAATACATAATAAAATATCCTTTTTTTCTTTAGGTGGAAATTTATTTTTTAATTTAAACTTTGGAAAAATAATTTGAATTTAATTTAATATTTTTAAGGTAATTTAATGTTTATTCAAAAGTTATGTTAACAGTGCTCTAGCATGTTTTCTTTTATTCTACATTTCAAATAAAAATATTCAATTAATAACATTTATTTTTAATGTAAAAATATTTGCACTAATTTTTTCAAGTTTAATAAACTTTTTAACATTTCCCTATATATTTTACAACAGGAAGACTCCACAATGGAGTAAAAAAATACCTATGCTTTACCATGGGGATTAGCATAGTCGGGACGGAGATTTCCACATGGTAAAGTATACAAAAAAGGGACCCTAAAATAAATTAGAGACCTCTTTTAATGAATATCAGCATCAGTAGTATGAGCCCTCTTATCTTAATATGTGATGTATTAATCTTGAAAAATATCTGTCAAACATATATGTCCCTATTGAAAGAACAGTCGTTTCTAAAATTACAATTAGTATTATGTACATAGGCAATTGTTAAAACATTTGCTGGACTTTAAGACTTTTACATTCATTTTCCCTGAGGCGGAAGCTCTGCCACCAAAACTGTTGGTACTTCTGGCTTGGTGAGATGCTGGCCTATCCTGTGATGACCCTTGAGAAATGGTGAACAACCATAGGATTTGGTGTTTTAACACAGATGTATTCATGTTAATCCTCATTTGTGGATTGTTTGCCCCCTGCACATTTTGCCTGCTTCTAGCAAGTAAAATGCCCTGGGAGAAAATATCAGTGATTCAGTTTTCCCATATGTAAACCCAAATCTGCTGGTAACTCCTGTGACCCACTGTATCGGTATTTCCCCCATTCTCAGGATTAGGTCCACAGGAGCAAGAGTTGTTAATGGAAAGGACCAAAGTCTCGATGAATTAAGTGCCAACACGTCAGCATTTATTGGAACTATTAACCAACTTTTTTGATGTTCAAACTAGGATGCTCTTTGGGTTAAGTGGCAAAAGTCCACATCAAACAGACAGAAGATATATATTGGTCCATAAGTATGTCTTAGTACTTTTCAAGTAATTTTGAATATCCGAATATGAGAAACCCCGTTAAAATTGGATTTACCTTAAGAAATTGTAACAAGCCACAGTGTTAGGAACCGGAACAGGGGTGGGAGCACACCGCTTCACCTCCCAGGCAAGGTTCGCCCCAGGCATTGTGGTAAATGCAGTCTCTTGTTTCTTTGCTTTGCTAAAATATTTTCGAGTGTTCCGCCAGAGTTGGCGCAGATAGTGCTGATCTCTAGACACGTGTTTCTGGTTCTTTAACCGTCATCAGTAGAGATTACAGTCTTCAAATTTGGGGTTTGCTGGGTAGGCTGCCAAACATCACATCAGGTCAAGTACCTCTCACTGGCGCGCGGGTGCTTCTTCCACGAGCTCGACAGTGTTAGGAACCCATTGTACATTCTGCCATATTACTCAATTAAAAACCTTACGTTATTGGAGTTATTGATCTATATCCATTGACGTTCATAAGTGTTTATTTTCCAAAATGTACTTTTATGAAGATATTTCATTTTGCATGTTTTCAATGAACTTATTTATGTTGTACGCGAAATGCTGTTCACAAAAAAATAAAATGATTTAAAAATGTAATTTTCCAGGTATGTATTGTAATGTCTCATATTGCCTCCTGAATTGGCACTTATATGATATCAAGAAAATGTTGTGGTCCACGTGTGGCATGAGAAGCTGAATCTGACTTGGGAGGGCTAAGACGGAGAAACAAGTACTGCATTCACCTGACTTCATGGATTAACAAATTGTGCCAGTTGTGACTAAGGGCTCCTTTGGAGTTTGGTAGAGCAGGAGTCCCAACTCAAATCAGAGATTCTCCAGCCCCATTTAGTTACCAATTTGGATGTGAGAGAAGCAGTATCTTCCAGGTGGGATACTGCTCCACATAATTGTAGGTGGCCCGGTGCTCCTGTTTCCTACTCAATGGCCTCCCAGAGTCCACACTGGCACCCTTGACGCCACAGCACGTCTCATCGAGGGCTTGAAGAAATATGATCACATCACCCCCACCTGGATGGAACTCCATTGGCTCCCCTTGCCAGCCCTCACCTTCTTCACAACTAGCTGCATCATTTACAAAGACATCACAACCAGCCCTCACAATTATCAGGCAGACAGCTCACCATCTCTGGTGGTTCTTGGCATACCTGTAGCCAGCACGCCACCACATTGCAGACTAAGAACCTCATTACGAATTTTTGTGCTATTTGTCACACCTAATAAATAACAATACCACGTGGTACGTTTTTTATTGGGTGTGATAAATAACACCTATTACAAGTTATTGGGGAATGATATGCTGATTTTGGTGTTTTATGCACCAAAATTCACATGATACTGTAAATACCATATGCTTTTCCCCTGGTAAATACCAGCAGGTTTGACCTGCCAAAATCTAACAAAGGTTGATGTATTTAATGGATCCATTGATTATCAGATGCTTTAAATGTCTACCAACTTGCAATTCTGACCAGTGCGTAAGCAAGGGTTTATGCATGGTTCGGAATACACCACCCTACTCATAATATGGCCCTATGAAGTGTAAAAAAAATAAAAAATAATAGACAAAAGGGTTTTTCCATCTATGCAGCCAGCATCTGGAACAACAATCTCCTATGTATTAGGCCTGCCCCAATGCTGCTACAATTTAGGAAAGAGTTGAAGACTCAACTCTTTAAAAAACACAACATCACAATGCATTAACCATCCACACCGCAGCTTTCTCTCCTATTACTCATCAGCTTTAAGCTTGCCTTTGACCATATACAGTGCTCCTATGCCTTTTGGCTATGTTCACGCTATAAAAATATCATATAAATATAAACATATATACATGCATACTTTTTCCTGATGCAGGAACACCAGAGTTGATTTTAACAGCTGGTAAAATCAATTTGGGATTGGGCTGCAAGTGCACCCTAGCCCCTATCTTTGTCTCTGCCAACGCCCTTCTAAAACATAAGGTGAGTATGTAATGGTCCCCCTGCCAGATCACATCACCCCATCCTAAGCCACCCTCGCCACCCGCTTTACTACTACCCCTGTTCACATTCACCACCTGCTAAGAGCAGATGATAAATGCGAACGATAATCTCCATTAAAATTGAGAATTAACGTGCAAAATTTCACCTGGAAAATCTGAATCTGCACACTTATTACCCATTCAATTGGGATTAACACACAATAGGCATAGATAGGTGCAAAAATACTGCCCATCATTAATAATTCCAGCTACCCATTTATCTCTGCACCTAAATGCACGTAATTCATAACTGGGACCATGGAGATAGGGAAACCACAGGCTCAGCTGACAGTTACCTATTGTGGCGGCCTGTCCGATACAGGGCCACTGCCTTTGATGCTTCAGAATGTCTGCACCTTTTAGGCCCATCGTTCCATTGCATTTTTTTCTGTTCATGTCTGCAATGAGACATATGGTGGAATCTGCCAGGGGAAATGAACAATGTCTCCTATAAGCACATGTCCCAAAGAATTTGCCTGCAAGGGACAGCTGAATACATATTTGTCATTGCATTTCATTTATTTTAGCTTTAGCTCAGTCTGATTTCTTTGAAGGAAACAAGGTAAAATAAGTTTTGAATTTTGGAAAACCTCAGTAAGAGTAGGCAGTGGTACCCTGGACCACTGTCTACTCCCTCCTAATTTGCCACCCTGATTCCCAAAGGGAAAAGGATCAGAAGGGGACCCTGTCCCTTTGCCAATCAGTTAGCACTCTAGCTTGGGAGTCAGTAACTGATCAATGGTTTCATACTGGTACTATGGTTGCAGACCTTGGATACGTATGGCACCGATTCACAGTTTGGATGGAACGCCCAAAACACTTCCCTTCCAAAGTGCAAATTGATAATCATTTCTAAACCTATTTTGTGATTTGGAAAAACTTTTCTGAATCACAAAATGGATTTAGTAAATACAAAAAAGTGATTTAGAGGTCACAAACCCTGAAATCTAGTGATTCGTAGGGTGTCTGACTTCTACGTCACTTGGTATATAGGGCCCAAAATAATCTGACCTAGACATCGACAATCTATATGTAAAGCTGCCCAAAGGTAAGGTGCCTAACTGAAATTTTATATACAAGTTTATTTTAGCAGCGAATAACATCTGATCAAAATAGTCCTCTATATCTGGAAAAGTTGTACAGCACAGATACAAAGGACCTAAAGAGATAATGCATATTTAGTTAATCTCTTTATACATACTCGTATCCGAAAATTAATTTCTAATGATCTCAATAGTTTCTGATGTTATTTTAGTTGGATCTGCCCACTTTTCAGCCAGCCCTAAATCCAGAATTATAATAAGAACATGCACTACCAAGGTAAGTTGAGGCTCCTTCACATCTTAAAAGATCTTTCAAAGACAGGCGGTACAGTAAAACCTTTGGATTTGACCATAATTTTGCCCAAAACAAGAAGAGTTTGATGGCACCGCTATGTGTAATGTTTCTTACACCAAGTTCTGTGCACAACAAAAGCATGGGGATGAATAGTGTGAGGTTACAAACCCGCCTTAAAAAAAATAATTGAATCAAATGTAGAGGCTTAAAGTTAGAGCTACCCCACAATGCCGCATCTTAGAGGGACCACACCCCTTATTCACTAATTATTTTCCCATGTTATTATACCCCCTTTAGTAGTACTTGTAAAAATGAAGGACTTGACTTAAAGTTTGGCGGATGGGATACACCATCACAAATGTGATGGATATCCCATCTGCATCTACAAGTGCATTGTATCCTATGCCACATGTAATTCGGCAGTTAGGATATCCGTCACGCTTGTGACAGAGTATCCCATTCAGTAAACTCTAAATCAGGCCCTACATCTTTTATCTGAACTGTGAATTTGAGACTCTATGTTACAAACTAAGCCACAAAGCAAGCCTTAAAACAATAAACACATGACCGTCCCCCCACCCTTCAACCAGAATACTTGCAAGCAGTTTTGCTATCTCTGAAAGATGCAGCCAGTACCCACATCAGCAGTGAGTGGCGACAGTTCTGGACAGGAAATATGAGACAACCAAACCTTGGAACCTGGGCGCACAGACATTGATTTTTTTCAGGGATCACACTGCCATTTGCGGCTCTCAGCCCATTGAGGTTGCAGAAGCACTCAGCAGTCCTAGTAGGCGGCCATGTTAATATGTATGCATAATTGCATATCCTAAATTTTAATTCACAAAATTGCTACCAGTGACTCTTTCTATGATAGATCATCATGCACCAGTGCACACAGCACCACTAGAAAGTGCATCAACAGCCTTGCAAGTTTTGCTACATCACTGAAAAATTATATTTATAGTGGGCAGAGGATGCACAAGGCCAGATTGGCATCTATGCACTTCCACCCGCCTAGGTCTTATGAACCAGCATCTGCCATTACTCTTCTTTATTTGTGAGTAGCACAGGAAGAAGTAACTGGCCAGCAAAATCTTTGATTAACAATCCACCCTTAATACTCGAGCTTTGATTTGACAAACAAAAAGGTGACCTGCATATTGGTCTCTTGGGGCCAGTGGTGAACCAGGCCCACAGCAATGTGACTAAGAGGCTGATTACGATGGCGGGCGGAGGCACATCCGCCATGCTGGCAATGGCGGAAAATGCCCTTTTCCGCACTCCATCGGCGGTCTTTGCATCCGCCGTATTATGATGGGCGTAGATAGCCCATTTCCCAACCGCTGCGGTGTTCCGGGTTCCGCCGAAAATCTCCATCCGCACCGGTAGCGGACGGAGCCAAAAGAGAGGTTCCGCTGTGCGGAATGCGGTCACGACCGCCGGTCAAATCACGATGCCTCAAACAGCCCACCACACCGCTGCGGAGAATCCGGCCATTCGAGGATGGCGGTGGCTATACTGCGGATAGCTCCATGTGTTCCAGTCCGCTGGGGAAACGGCGGTCTTTGGCCTTTCCGCAGCAAATCCGACTGTCACGGACGGAATTTCAGCTTTTCCGCCGCTGAATCCTGGAATACGACTGCCGCGGTAGGGAGTTTCTGGCGGTGCATCCTAATCTGGCCGGCGGTTATGCCGCGGTACCTGCGGGCGGAAATTTCCCGCTAGCACGGCGGTTGGAATGCTTTTCCACCCGCCATTGTAATCAGCCCCTTAGTGCAGGGAGATGTGCTCCAGCCCTAATACAACAATAGAATAACTCTCAATGTATTATAGATCTGATTTGCATGAGATTCTTTATGGTCCATTCACCAAAAATCTAACGATTTTCTGGTGGACCTCCTCTCTATTTCATCACTTGATTTAAAGAATGGGAGCTGTGGTTTTTCTGATGGTGGAGCCACTCAGGACACTGCCATCAGGAAACCCTCTAAGAGAGCGCATAATGATGACAATATTATCTAGTTAGGGCAGGCAATTATTTGACTTTCCCTTCAGCACCTATTCTTTTCGGGACTGACATGTCAACCAAGGCAGTACTAGACAAAAAGTGCTCAATGCTCTCTTGATGACATGAATTTTTTCCATAAAAACAACCTTTAAGGGTAGGCCTTCAGAGAAAGCGAAAGTGTCAGAAGGTCAGCCATGCCATTATGACATGCGGACCATGCATCAATATTTTTTGCCTCATTACAAAGGTGGGAGTAGACTTTAGGTCTGATTACGAGTTTGTCGGTGCAGTGCCGGGGTCCGCCCCACTGCCGCACCACCTAACCCGTGGTCGGGCCGCCCACCAGATTACAAGTATTTCTCATGTCTGGTGGGCTTTTTTTTTCATTCCCATGGTGGTGCCCTGAAAATGGACACCACAATGGGAACGCCAAAAACAGTTCCTGCAAGGCATGGACTCTAAAGTCCATCCCGTGCAGGAAATGTGGTGCATGCACACAGGGGGGCACATGTTGTGCCCCCTTGTGTGCATCCACATGGCATGAGGCACCAGCTATTTCCTCTCCACCACGGTTTTCCGTGGCGGAGAGGAAACTCATAATATGCTTGACAGGACTGATGCAGTCCCTGCAAGCATATTGCTCCCTCCTGACCACCACAACACTGCCAGGGAATGGCAGCTGCAGTGGGGCAATGGCAGTCCGACTGCCTTAATTGTAATAGGGCAGTCGGTAGACCGCTACTGCCGTTCTCCCACGAGTCTGGTGGTCCGTGGACCAACATACTCATAATTAAGCCATAGGTGTCGAAAAAAGTCAGTCACCCTAGACGATTTTGTGATATAGCACATTTAGAGTGGCAGAGGTCGATCCTCTGCCACCCCAGCAGTATGGCAAGCAGTCAGCCAGTCTTTAAATGGTCCCCTAAATCTCCATGGTGGACTTCTGTGATCCTCTGCTGACCCTCTCAAAGTAAATGAAGGTTAACAATTTCTAGGGACAGCAATGAAGGTTTTCAATGTGGATGTTTGTTAAAGTTTATGGAAACAATTTGGCATTTTGGTAGGGTAACATTAAATCCAGGGCATGTGACGCCCAACAAATGAGGATGATTAGAGAGGTATACAACTGCTCTCATCTAGAGGCATGGCTGACCTAGGGAATCATTACGATGGCAGTCGGTAATCTGGGAAAGGGACCGGATGACAATGAGTCGTCGGTCCCACCCACCATATAACTATTAGACCGCTGTGTAGGCGGTCGGGAGCTATCTTTCTCTACTGCAGCTTGTGGCTCAGGAAAAGGGCTGCAGCACAAGTCGCACTGCAAAAAGGCAGTCTGCGCACATCCATGCACCGTGTGCCAGGCACCATGTAGGGTTAGGAATCGGACCACATCTCGACAGGATCTTTGATCCTGTCATAGGCGGTGGTCCTAACCCCCGAACTCTGCCCTCCGACCGCCGGTATTGTATTCCGGTGGTTGGACCAATTCCCAGGATGTCAGACGGACTGCCACCAATGTCCTGTCGGTGGCGGTCAGCCCAACATCTTGGTGACCCCCTTAGTTAGGACAGTGTAAGTGGAGTAGACCGAGTGTGATCTGTAACCAAATTATATAAACCCTTCCACTATTACAGATTTAAGCTAGTTCTGCCTGTTATGTGTGATTGAGGAGGGCAGAGCATAAACTATACCTGGTGCAAAGAGAATGACAGCCTCTCCACTTCTATACCTTTAAGCAAGCCCTTCATTGATGGAGTTTTGGGTGCAGAGTAACCCTGGGCGGAGTTTGCGTAGTCGCGCTACGCTGAGATCCGCAAAGTGGTAAAAAAACTCTGCGAGCTACGCAGAATTCCGCGAGCACGCAGAGTTGCTTGTTCCGCCCATTCGCGATGCTTTTTTCCTGTTCGGGAATGCGTATTGCGTGTTCGGGACGCTGTTTGCGTGCTCGGGGGGAAATATCTCGCGAACTTGCCCATTCGGTCGCCAATGGGCGCGGCCATCTTGTTTTTCACTTGTCCCGCCCGTTCGCGATCCGTATTTCCTGTTCGTGAACGCGGATGTCCGATGGCGCGTCCGAATGACGTGTTCACAATCGCACACTTTCGCGGGATCGCGCGGCCGGCTACCAAAATCTCGTGGCGCACGCGAACGTATAGGAAAACTCATCGGCGAATGCAGGGATCCCGGTAAGTCGCTAATGCGCGTGCGAAAACGCATTTTGAAAGCGCGAACAAGGGAAAAACTCCACTACACCGCGGATCGTGGAGTTACCACGCGGAACGCGCAGTTACCAAAAATCCGCAAACTCCGCGAGCGGAGACAGAATATCGAGTACAAAATATCGAGTTACACAAATATTGAGTCACTAATATATCGTTGGTCAGAAATATCAACAGCAAGAATATCGTGGTCAAGAATATCGACTTAAGGTAAGTAATAATGATTTTAAAAATATCGAAGTGTTTAATATTGTTTGCAAAAATATAGTTGTTAAAAATATCGTTTTTTATTAGTGTTATGTATTTTAGTATATATTTTATATGTATGTGATGTATGGTTTTTTGTATAAGAATTGCTTGTATTTTTTTATATCTGTGTTACATTTTTCTTAGTTATTAATTTTTTTTATTTGAATTTTGCGCTTTTAGTTCCGTAGCAGGTTGTGGGTTTATAGGGGAATAGGGTGGGAAGTAATTTAATTATATTAAATTCATAAATTCTTTTTTATTGGAATTTTGTATTTTAGTTCTGTAGCGGTTTGTGAGCTTATAGGGGAATAGGGTGGGAAGTAATTTAATTATATTACATTTATTGATTCATTTTTATTTATTAATATTTGTTTAATTGTGATGTTATAGTGTTAAATGAGTAAAGTAATTTATTATTAATTCATTGATAATTGGTTGTTAATTAATTTTAATTAATTAATTGTTAATTAATTATGCTAATTGTGTAATTAATTTTACGTGTGTGTTGTGGTGTTTATAGGTGTAGAGGGTGGGAAGTAATTTATTTTTAATTGATGAATTAATAATTGCTTGTTAATTGATTTTAATCAATTAATTGGTTATTCATTTTGGTAATTTTTTAATTATTTTTAGGTGTGTGTTGTGGTGTTTATAGGTGTAAAGGGTGGAAAGTATTTTATTTTTAATTTATGAATTAATAATTGGTTGTTAATTAATTTTAATTAATTAATTTGTAATTAATTTTGGTAATTGTGTAATTATTTTAAGTGTGTGTTGTGGTTTTTATAGGTGTAAAGGGTGGAAAGTAATTTATTTTTAATTGATGAATTAATAATTGCTTAATTAATTTTAATTAATTAATTGGTGAATAATCATGGTAATTGTGTAATTCATTTTAGGTGTGTGTTGTGGTATTTATAGGAGTAAAGGGTGGGAAGTAATTTGTGTTTAATTAATTAATATATAGTTATTAATTAATGTTAATTATTTGATATTTATTTTGGGTAATTGTTTATTTTTTTGTGTGTTGTTTTTACTTTTAAAGGGGTCAAGGGTGGGTATTAAATACATTTTAATTATTTAATTATTAGTTGTTAATAGTAATAGTTTTTAATTGTAAAATAAGTTTTAATTTTGTTTTATTTGATAGTTTAATTTAGGTGTGTGTTGTGGATATTATAGTGTGTGTAGTCAATTAATGTTTATTAGTTTTTTCATTCATACTACTTTTTTAAATCATTATTAATTATGTTAATTATGTAAATAAATGTAATTAAAAATGTTGAAGTGTCCTCTTATTGGTGTGGTGTTATAGGGTAGGAAATTAAATAAATACATTTATGTTTTAATTAATTTTTTTGTTTGTAAATATTTTCTAGTTTAAAAGAATAATTTTTTTGTAAATGTATTTATTATTTGATTTTATATAATATTTGTAGGTTTTTGTTATATGTAATTAATAATATAATATGTGTTCTTTTTATATGTTTAATATTTTTTTTATGTATTTTTTAAATTTTGTTTATTCATTTTTATTATTTTTTATAACTTGTAATATGAGTGTGAATAGTATTTTTTTTTACTCTGGTATTCAACACTTTTCCTACTGTTGCATTCACTTGAGTGGGAATAGTAATTTTTACCCATCCGCTATCCAGCACTTTCCCCACTGTTGCACTCACTGGAGTTGGAATAGTAATTTTTACCTCTCCGCTATCGAGCATTTTCCCTACTCTTGCACTCACTGTAGTTGGAATAGTAATTTTTACCTCTGCGCTATCCAACACTTTCCCTACTGTTGCACTCTCTGGAGTGAGAATAATTTTTTTTACCCCTTCGCTATCCAACACTTATTCTACTGTTGCATTCAGTGGAGTGGAAATACTAATGTCTACCCCTCCGCTATCCACCATTTTGCCTACTGTTGCACTCTTTGGAGTGGGATTAGTAATTGTTACCCCTCCGCTATCCATCACTTATCCTACTGTTGCACTCAGTGGAGTGGGAATAGTAATTTTTACCCCTCCGCTATTTAACACGTTCTCTACTGTTGCTCTTACTCGAGTGGGATTAGTAATTTTTACCCCTCCACTATCCAACACTTTCCTTACTGTTGCACTCACTGGAGTTGGAATGGTAAATTTAATTATTTTGCCATCCAACACTTTTCCTACTGTTGAATTGATTGTATTGGGCAATTTAAGTTTAGATATTTTTCATAGTTTAATGTTTTAATTTATTCATGAAGGTTTTTTTTATATTTTAAATTATTTATATATATATTTTATTTTTATATAATTTTAAAGTTTTAAAATAAATTAAAGATAATAGTTTATTAATTATTTTAAAGTAAATATGTATATATATATATATATATATATATATATATATATATATATATATATATATATATATTATCTACTGGCGGTCGCCAGTAGATAGTTATAGTTAAAACCTATTATCCATAGGAAATCCGTGACATTCTATTTGAAATAACGTTGGCGCCGGTTGACGAATCTTCGCGAAAGTTTCCAACTTGTTGGGGCGCTCCGGTCCGCTCCTATCCTGAAAGTCTCGGGGTGATACGTCAAGCGGGGGCCGAGAAAAAGGGGGGTCCCAAAACGCGTTTTCCCCATTCATTTTTCCATAGGAACCTTTAGTCGCAGCTACAGCCCGAACTGCTGAACGGAATTACACCAAATTTGGCAAAGAGGTAGCCCTTGGTTCAGTGTCGTGCCTTTTGCTTAAATGGTGTAAATCCGTTCAGTAGTTCCTGAGAAAATCAAAAGTAAAGTCACATATATATCTGGGCGGAGCCTAATCACACATGTCATCGTGAGATCTGATTGGCTGTCAGCACTTCATCCTGGAATTGCTGGCAGCCATCTTGGGACCAATATAAATGATAGTACCTCATTGAAATGCATTGTAGTGAATAGAAGATTTTGAGGGTCACCAAAAGGAGAACTATAAAGGGTGATAACAGGCTTTAGTTACATTAGAATTTATTTGTTGATGGTACCATACTAATTTTAGGAATTGTGGTGTATTCTAAGGTGATTTTACCATGTGAAAAACCTTCTGCTGGGATATCATGAATCATGTTTGAGAGAACACTATTTTCTCATGCTTGTCCCATGTAGGTTTGGAAGGTGCTCCAGAAGCTAAAATGAGAGCATATTTTCTGTAAATTCACATTATCTTTCTCACTCATGTGAGAATGAAGTCTGACATTCTCAGTAAAACATGTACATCCAACAAGGGCAGAGACTGTCAGTTGATTCCTTTGTGTTCTACTGCAGCTTCCCAGAGTGTTCTAAAGAACAACTAGAGTGCTAACAGCCTTACTTATGACAAAAGTATGGCACACCTGAAGCCATCTTGATTGGAATAAACTGGTAACACTTAAACAATTTAATTTAAAAAGGAACAAAATGATGGGGTTCATTTTGTCATAGAAATTATGGTTAGTGCTGTAGAAAGAAAAATTAGGACATGTTTCAAGTGTGATCTCAAATATCTTCCTGTTATATTTCAACAGGAGCAGCCTGCCAGTTGATGCCTTTGTGTTCTACTGCAGCTTCCCAGAGTGTTCTAAAGAACAACTAGAGTGCTAACAGCCTTACTTATGACAAAAGTATGGCACACCTGAAGCCAACTTGATTGGAATAAACTGGTAACACTTAAAACATTTAATTTAAAAAGGAACAAAATGATGGGGTTCATTTTGTCATAGAAATTAAGGTTAGTGCTGTAGAAAGAAAAATTAAGACATATTTCAAGTGTGATCTCAAATATCTTCCTGTTATATTTCAACAGGAGCAGCCTGCCAGTTGATGCCTTTGTGTTCTACTGCAGCTTCCCAGAGTGTTCTAAAGAACAACTAGAGCGCTAACAGCCTTACTTATGACAAAAGTATGGCACACCTGAAGCCATCTTGATTGGAATAAACCGGTAACACTTAAAACATTTAATTTAAAAAGGAACAAAATGAGGGGTTCTTTTTGAAAATAGAAATTATGGTTAGTGCTGCAGAAAGAAAAATTAGGGCATGTTTTAAGTGAGATCTCAAATCCTCTTCTATTTCATTAGAAAATTCTGACATGCAGACTGAAACAATCACTTTCAATACCAGCAGCAGACTACCAGTTAACTCCCTGGTGAGCAGTAGCTTTACTCCAGTGATCTAATGAGCAACTAGAGTGCTAACATTCTGAATTTATGGCAGATGTGAGACACATCTGAATGCCTTCTTGATGGAATCAAAGTAAAAAACTGAAAGCATTTCCTACTAAGGAGACTGCAGTAAATGAAGAAATTAGGAAACTTCATAACAAAGAAGTCTTCCAAGATGGCCACCAGTGAAAAAAGAGCCCAAATGTAGCACAAATATTACCCAGATGTAGCCCACATATAGCCCAATGACAAAAGTGTGCAAAACACTTTTTATTTTTAGTTTTTTTGCAGTTTTATGTAGTGCAGACTGGTCAGGTATTGGAGCATTGCATCTTAAAACATGACCCCCTACACTACAAAAACACCACTGCACTACCTTAAACCCTAAAACACTACCCCCAGCACGACCCCTACACTACACAAGCACCACTGCACTACCCTAAACCCTAAAACACTACTCCCAGCACGACCCCCTACACTACACAAACACCACTGCACTACCCTAAACCCTAAAACACTACCCCCAGCACGACCCCCTACACTACCCAAACACCACTGCACTAACCTAAATCCTAAAAAACTACCCCCAGCACGATCCCCTACACTACCCAAACACCACTGCACTACCCTAAAACAGGACCCCCTACACTACACAAACACCACTGCACTACCCTAAACCCTAAAACACTACCCCCAGCACGACCCCCTACACTACACATGCACCACTGCACTACGCTAAACCCTAAAACACTACCCCCCAGCACGACCCCCTACACTGCCCAAACACCACTGCACTGCCCTAAACCCTGAAACACCAGCCCCTGCATGACCCCCTACACTGCCCGAACACCACTGCACTGCCCTAAACCCTGAAACACCACCCCTAGCACGACCCCCTACACTGTCCGAACACCACTGCACTGCCCTAAACCCTGAAACACCACCCCCTTCACGACCCCCTACACTGCCCGAACACCACTGCACTGCCCTAAACCCTGAAACACCACCCCCAGCATGACCCCTACACTGCCCGAACACCACTGCACTGCCCTAAACCCTGAAACACTACCCCCAGCAAGACCCCCTACACTGCCCGAACACCACTGACCTAAACCCTGAAACACCACCCCCAGCACGACCCCCTACACTGCCCGAACACCACTGCACTGCCCTAAACCCTGAAACACTACCCCCAGCATGACCCCCTACACTGCCCGAACACCACTGCTCTGCCCAAAACCCTGAAACACCAGCCCCAGCACGACCCCCTACACTGCCCGAACACCACTGCACTGCCCTAAACCTTGAAACACCAGCCCCTGCACGACCCCCTACACTGCCCGAACACCACTGCACTACCCTAAACCCTGAAACATCACCCCAGCACGACCCCTTACACTGCCCGAGCACCAATGCACTGCCCTAAACCCTGAAACACCAGCCCCAGCACGACCCCCTACACTGCCCGAACACCACT
>CAWUFW010026465.1:0-33330 GCA_963921515.1 Calotriton arnoldi
AATCCTGGACCTTTGATGCTCTACTTAAAGATTAGAGGACAGAAGAATCTCCCTTGGGGTCAAGGAGTGACTCCCCTGCTTGGCAGGCACCAAAGAAGCAATTGTCCGGTCTGCATCGCCAAAGCTCCCGTCGGACGCCGAAGTCTTTGCATCACCAGAGGTGGATTTCCAGACTTCCCCGAGGCTGCCCTGAGTCCCCAGCAAAGCTGAGGCCCGTAGCTGTCGTGGGTAACGTGGAACCGTGACCCCTGGACACCGCACGCATTTGCAAGTGCATCCTCTTCTGGGTCTCCCACGAAGTCATGCTTTGGGCTCTGAGTAGCCCCAGCCTCCAGCACCAACTGCACCGAAGATCACTGGCTTCCACTCCACGAGTGTCCTGTGAGCCAGCTCCACGTGCACCGTCTTGAGGCTCCTTTGCGGTCGCTAGCCCGTTGGCTAGTAGCCCTTCACGAAGGCCAATCTTTTTCTTCTTGGGATCCCTGGTTGCTCCAGGCTTGCCCTCACTTACCCTTGCTGGGTGAGTTCCTCAGACCTTGCTGGTCTGCACAATCGTCAATCTTCATCTTCATCGAGACTTGCCGTTGCCAAGGCTTGTTGGGTCCAATCTGGTCGCCGACACCTCAGCACTCGACAGACATCGTGTACCAGCCCGAATCCTGCTCCTGGTTGCCGACAACGCCTCCTGGACCTCGTGGCTGAAGAGTCAAGACGACCGTCAACCTACCTGAAGCACTCGACATCGGTGGGCATCTGCTCATCGCCTTCCTGGTCACTGGCTAGTGACCCAGACTCTGTCCCCTCTGCTTTCAGGTTCTTCAGATCTCCGATCCACCCTTGGATCCACCCGGACACTTTTCACTTGGTCGCCAGCAGCACTTTGCAGCAGATCGCCATTCAAATCGACGACGAAACCCGACCCGAAAGGCACCTATGCACCCGGCTTCCCTGGGTGAGGTAACAAGAGTACTCCAGTGCTCCCGTGGGTAGAGACTCTAGAACGACCTAGTTCTCAAAGGGTTTGCTCAAGTCCTTCTTTAAGTGTCCCTTTTCTTTAAATTCCAAACCGCGACTTTCTCCATAGAAGTTAACGGCGGTTCGCGGCTGTGTTACTACACTGCACGCGTCCCCCGTGGGTCCCCTGTGTCACTACCTTGGGTGGTTCCTTGTGGTCCAAGCACTTCTAGAGGCTCTAGGCCTAGTGTCTAGCTCAGTCGTGGTTCTTATACCACTTTATTGGTATATGGTTTGGTACGCCCCTAGGGCCCAAACGTGTATTTGTGCTATTACTGTGTTTAAATAACTTATAACTTAGTACTTGAACTCTAGCCTCATAAAGAGACTAGAGGGGTGTGTTTAGTAATAAATACATATATTTTGAATATATACCTGGTGTGGTGCTCTTTCATTTGGTCACTCAAGAGATTATAGACTGGTAAAACAAGCTGCTTTACATTCCTTCAAGACTTAGCCTGAAGGCTGCTCTCCATAGCTACCACTAGGATAGCTTTCAATAAAGGTTGTCTTTAACCTATCTCCAATAAGGGGTTGTTTGGACTGGTGCAAGGTGCCCACTATAATTAGTGGACAGCATATGCCAGGCCAACTTCTCACAGGGTAGTTCTCCCCACATTTCAGCTGGAGGGGACACGTGTTAGACCTGGTACCATTGGCGTGGGTCTCCCTTCCATTTTTTCGCTATGCCTCCTCTGTTGTTGACCTGTTTTTGCTGGTTTAGATGCTTTGGGCACTTTGCCACTGCTAATCAGTGCCAAAGTGCAAGTGCTCCCTATGATAAATTGATGTATGGATTAGTGATTCCATGATTGGATTATTTGATTTACTTGTCAGACCCTAGTACAGTGCACCGCGTGTGCCCAGGGCCTGTAAATCAAATGCTGCTGGTGGGCTTGCAGCACTGGTTGTGCCACCCACCGGAGCAGCTTGTAAAGTGTGACTCAGGCCTGCCATTGCAGAGCCTGTGTGCAGTCTAGTACTGCCATGTTGACTTGGTAAGTGCACCCACTTACCAGTCCCCAAACCTTCCCTTTTCTGAATGTTAGTCACCCCTAAAGTAGGCCTGCGGGCAGGGTGCATTGTATGTAAGAGGTAGGATATGCCCTGGTGTCTGTGGCATGTCCTGATAGTGAATTACAGCCAATTTCGTTTTTCACTATTGTCCCCATAGGCCAGAATGGGCAGTTTGATTATAACATCTTATAATCCTAACTGACCCAGGGAACATGGTAGATAAACGAATTTAGTATGCCTGAACTCAGAATGATAAAATACATCTTTTAGTGAAGTTGGTTTTAACATTCTGTGTTTGAAAATACCACTTTTAGAACTAGGTATTTTCTTGCCTAACCATCCAGCCTGCCTCTGCTAGCTTGTGTATTGTATGTCTGGTTTTGTGAGTGACAGGGGCTGTGGGACTCCAGGAGACAGGGTGAGTCAGAACAGGGCTGAATAGACCTATCTGCATGTAGAGTGGTGGGAGGAGTAGCACCTGGGCCTGAATAGGGCTGTGCCTGCCTTCCACAATGCTGGCTCCACCTCCTGTGGTGCGTCTGATGTCCCTGGCCCACATTGACAAAGGAAGAAGGTGTGCACTGGCAGAATGCACCCAGAACTGGTTTGGACTAGGTACAGGACCCTCTGCCTTCAGAGGACAAAGGATTTGCTAGTATAAATATTGGGGCCCAGACCCCAAGATTTTAGATCACTTCTGGGAATCAAGATGAACCTTTGCTGAGGAGAAGAACCAGGAAGCTGAAGGAGGAGACTACCCCTATGCTGCGTGTTGTTGGGGTTGGCCTGCAGTGGTTACTTTATTGCCAAAGAAAGGAGAAAAGGACTGAGTGTGCTTTCATCATCTTGAAGAAGATCTCCAAGGGCTTGAACATTGAGCTTGCCTCCTGCCTGAAGTCTCAGGGATACAAGACTTCACCCCCAGCTCCCCTCCTGAATTCCCTTGCTGGGAATTGAAGGGCCTACTGCTGTTGGGCCTTCTGAGAGACTGCGTGTCGCTGGGAGCTGGAAGCGCGACGCATCGCAGAGTAAGCGTGCCGCCCCTGCCGCTGTCGCATCACGGAAGCGTCCCGCATCACCGGAGAAGCGTGCCGCCGCAGCAGTTGTCGTCGCATCGCAGAGTAAGCGTGCCGCCGCTGCCGCCATCGCATCACCGAAGCGCCTCGCATCACCGGAGAAGCGTGCCGCCGCCACAGAGGATGCCGGCGCATCACCGGAGAAGCGTGTCGCAGGGCCTGTCGCGGCTCAGAAGATCGCGGAGTCGCCGCACGGCCGTCGGGTTGTGCACGCATCCCGTCTACGTTGTCGCACCGTAAGCAAGACACCATTTTCTCGCATCGCACCGGATCATCATCGCATCGGAACCGGGCCGCAGTAAGAAACCGACGCATCCTCCTTTCTGTGTGTAAGGAATCGAAGCATCACCTTCCCTGCGACCCTTTTGTTTGTTTTGCGTTACGCATCCAAAGGTACATTGAGAGTAAAGTGTCGCATTTATCATCTTTATTGAACTGAACTATTTTCTACCATTGACAGTCATATTTTTCGTATTGTATTGTGGATTTTTTGTCGTTTTGGGTCTTGTGTTAAGTCTATATAAAAATACTTATTTTTATACTACAACCTGTGTGGTGTCCATCTGTAGTTTTGTCACTGGGTTACTGTATGTGTTCACAAATGCTTTACACACTGCCTCTGAGATAAGCCTGCCTGCTCGTGCCAAGCTACCAAGGGGGTCAGCAGGGGTTATTTTAGTAGTGTATCCCCCTTACCCTGACTAGAAGCAAGGGTCCCTATTTGGACAAAGGTACTGTTACGGTTAAATGAAAGATACATAGTCCGGTGATGTAGTTCAGGATCACAGCTTTATTCTTCAGATAGGATCCATATTAAGTCTCATGCTAGGCCTCATACAATGCCCCACCAGGAGCAGCCTCCTTGCCGCTCAGCCCTTCCACACCAACTGATTCCTTCTTACACTCAAACACTCTCAACATTCTGATGACATCACATAGACTGAGCAGCAAGGCATAAGGGCAACAACAGAGAGGATGCATCATTCACTTACTAGATTACAACACATCCCCCCTCATCAAAATTGTAAAAATACAAGCATGCGAGATCATAGCACATACATGCAATATGACTGACAATAAATAAATGTGCGGAGGTGGACATACACACATACAAAAGTCAACGAGCTTCAAAAATAACATAACGCTACAAGAATAACATCAATCTTCAAGAGCATCGTCAAACACCCCATCCCATCCCATCTTGAAAAGATGAGAGAAACACAAAAGTGTTGTGTTCTTCAAATCGCACGCCCAACACTCGAAGGCGTACACTCTAAGAGTAATTATGCAACCCCTAAACACAGGGCGATACACATACCACAACCAAAACAAGGGTAAATCCAGAGAAGCTAAAGAGAAAGTAGTCTTCTCATGTGCGCATCCGTAACGCACAGTCCAAACACCTCTCACGAGGCAACAACCACTCACAGGGTACATCCAATACAAGTAAGACAGAGAAGCTACACAAAAGGTAGATCTCTCACGTGCGCGCCCGTAACGCACAGTCCAATACCTCACACGAGGTAACCAATTCAGAGGGTAAAACCAAAACAGGGAAGTCAAAGAAGCTTCAAAAGAAGGAGTCTTCTCATGTGCGCACCCATAACGCACAGTCCAACACCTCACACGAGGTAACAACCAATTCAGAGGGTAAAACCAAAACAGGCAAGTCAGAGAAGCTTCAAAAGAAGAAGTCTTCTCATGTGCGCACCCGTAACGAACAGTCTAACACCTCACACGAGGTAACAACCAATTCAGAGGGTAAAACCAAAACAGGCAAGTCAGAGAAGCTTCAAAAGAAGAAGTCTTCTCATGTGCGCACCCGTAACGCACAGTCTAACACCTCACACGAGGTAACAACCAATTCAGAGGGTAAAACCAAAACAAGCAAGTCAGAGAAGCTTCAGTTTCAGAACATGACATGACCAGGGACACTACACTCTCTCTCCCTCTATTCATACAGATACAAAACAAGGACACTACACTCTCTCCCCCTCTCATACAAATACAGGATCAGGTACCAGTGAATGGTACAATCATCACATAAGAAACACACATGAAATTGAACCTTAAGGATTGACACAATAAAAGCATCTGAGCACAAACAACATTATGAAAAATGCACTGTCCCAAGAAAACAATAAGCTAAAATAAAGAAGGTAGTCACCGTTGTCAGTAAACAGCTAAAGTCTGGAACATGTGAGCCACAACCAGGAAAAACAGTACCTAGTAGGAGGATCAAGCAACAACAACAACAGTTCAGCAGAAAATCGTGACTGTCAGAGCGTCTTTAATTTCTTCTTTTAAATTAACTGGATCACCAAATGTCTACGAGGTAAGGAGGCGGTCAGCGGACATCAGAAAACGCCTCAAGATGTGAACCGGAATACAACTGGAATACAGAGAACCTCGAAGTGCTTGGTTGGCAAAAACATGGTAGGCAAAACGGGAGCGTGCATCAGGCAATAGCCAAAGGAAAAGATGGATGCCAGCCACAAGATGGCGGCACGTTTTCAGCATTGTGCCAGGTGGCTCACGGCACGCTGAAGCAGCTGGGCGTCTCTCAACAGGAGCAAAAGAAAAGGAGAAAGAACGTAATGGGGCACACATCGCGCGACAACCTGAGGTAAGTGGCACGCGCTAGATGTGTAATTCAAACTGCAATGCGGCGGTTTATATTTCAATGGCGCAGCAACAAAGTCTTGACAGGAAAGCGCCAAACACAATGGAAGTAGTGCCACAGCAAAACCCTAGATGATCAGAGCAGTGCCGATGCCGCACAATACAAAACGCTGCAGAAGAGTGCTCAAAGGGCACAAGACTGGGAACACGACAAAACTACTCTGAGACTGTCCCAAGGAGCAGGAGGGCAGACTTCCTCCAAGACAGGCAGGCAGTGGACAGTAGACAGGCAGGTAGGAACTGGCACCTTAGATCACTGGTAAAACGTTCCCAAAATCCAACAGGCAGCAGGAACCAACCCAAATCCAAATATACAGTACTCACTAGTACACGCAAATAATGTCCAGGTCACAGATGATGTTCTCTGTCAACATGTTACAGGACAGGAACAGTTCAGCAAAGACAGGCAAAACAAAGATAATGAAGGAAAGTCTAAGACAAACTGGCACTTACTGGTTGGGGCGACCGATGAAATGGTCACTGGTGGGGCATTAGGGGTGCCAGATTTGTTCAAATCCACAGGTTGTAGTTTCTTCAGTTTTAAAAGTCCAATCTCCATTGAAGTAGCACGCAGGTTCTTTAAAATCGTCGCCAGTGTTACGGTTAAATGAAAGATACGTAGTCCGGTGATGTAGTTCAGGATCACAGCTTTATTCTTCAGATAGGATCCATATTAAGTCTCATGCTAGGCCTCATACAATGCCCCACCAGGAGCAGCCTCCTTGCCGCTCAGCCCTTCCACACCAACTGATTCCTTCTTACACTCAAACACTCTCAACATTCTGATGACATCACATAGACTGAGCAGCAAGGCATAAGGGCAACAACAGAAGGATGCATCATTCACTTACTAGATTACAACAGGTACCTACCTCTGCCAACTAGAGACCCCCAGTTCTAACAGTCCCCTAGTAACTTTGCTCCTTTTTCAGAATTTCCAGGAAATGGTAGAAAGTAGGATGGAATTTTCCTTTGCAGATAGAGGAGTTATACTAAAAGTTTCTGCATTGCTTGTTTTTGAATCCCCCTCTAAACAGGTCAAGTAGCAGTTCCACCAGTCAATTTGATAACGTGGCGCCCTACTGCAGCTTGACCTGTTTAGATGGCCAATCAAGGGGGCATATTTACAAGTCCCTATCGCCACCACAACGCTACTTTTAGTGACGTTGTGGTGGCGATAGGGGCTTCGCCTTATTTACAAGGCAGCGTTAAGCCACTTAACGTGGTTTAACGCTGCCTTGTAAATAAGACACCCTTTCACGCTGTACTTAGCGTGAAAGGGGAGGGCACAGGGAAAACCTGGTCTTAAACAGGTGAAACGAGGAGAAATGCTTTATTTCTCCTCGTTTTTGCTGTTTCCATGTGTGACAGTAACAGACTACAGGAGGTAGCCCTTAAACCCTAAAGAGACCAGGGCAATAATCTGTAGCAAACAACAATGTCTCAAGGGTATCGTTTCAAGGGGCAGATATACATATATGTACGTAATGACACAATTACTTAGACAGGATTTAATCCAAAAAGGAAAGAAACCAAGGAAACAAATCCAATAAATGCAAAATGTATTTCATGTAATAAACATGTTGGACATATTAACTTCATATGTTCAAGCACATGAGTCAGTAGCACCGCGTTACATTCAATGGCATGTAACCAACAAAATACTGTGCACAAGTGCTCGTGAAGTGTGGTGACGGCGCAAGTGACACATGACGTGGTATGAACAGTGAGAATGATGGGTGCAACAACAAGTGAGATAAAACCACGAATTACATGTTCAGGATACCGCGACAATAAATGGCAAGAGAATTCAATTTTAAAACGTGTAGGGTATCCGTAGGTAGGGGCGCCAAAAGTTCCACTGTGGGAGTCGACGGCGTTTCGGCCTGCAAAAGTCTTAGGCCATCATCAGGACCAGGTTACATTAGTTCAATTGCAGTGCTGGGGAAAGAAGGATAAATATGGAGGGCTCGATATACTCAGTGGACAAAGAGGGACAGACAGTTTCCTAAAAAGGAGGGGGAGAGAAGGAGGGGTAGAGGTGGAGCCCTGATAGAATCAAGGGTTAAAAAGACCGCTGCTAGAAAAACGCGTGTCTAGGCTCCTGAAAGGAAGAAAGAAGTGAAAAACTTAAGCGCGTTTTTCACTTCTTCCTTTCAGGAGCCTAGATCAGTCTTGCCCTGTGCCTCATGGGAACAGTCCAGCCCGAACTGCAAAGCCAGGTCTTCCCTGAACCGGAAACAAGCATCCTGGGACCGGTTTTGGGGTAACACCCCTCATAAGCCAGGCTAGCTTGAATCCAGTGGTAAAGTGAGCAAGGGACCCACGTCTGGGCATACCCTGCCAACTTAGGGAGAACAAAGCAAACACAAGGAGATGATGGACGGAGTGCTGAAACTTTTTAGACACTCACCCCAGTCCCAGATCTGGGTTGAATCCACCATCGTTCTTTAGCTCACTTCTCCACCTCAGTTCAGATCCAGCTATATGCAGTTTGGGCTGGACTGTTCCCATGAGATCCAGCTATATGCAATTCGGGCTGGACTGTTCCCTTGAGGGACAGGGTCAAGACTGATTTGCATATGGCTGGGCCTGAACTGAGGTGGCAAAGTGAGCTAAAGAACGATGATGGATTCAACTCAGATCTGTGACTGGGGGTGAGTGTCTGAAAAGTTTCAGCACTCCGTCCAGCATCTCCTTGTGTTTGCTTTGTTCGCCCTAAGTTGGCAGGGTATGCCCAGACGGGGGTCCCTTGCTCACTTTGCCCCTGAATTCAAGCTAGCCTGGCTGATGAGGGTGTTACCCCGAAACCGGTCCCAGGATGCTTGTTTCTGGTTCAGGGAAGACCTGGCTTGGCAGTTCAGGCTGGACTGTTCCCATGAGGGTCAGGGTCAAGACTGATTTACATATTGCTGGGTCTGAACTGAGGTGGCAAAGTGAGCTAAAGAACGATGATGGATTCAACCCATATCTGTGACTGGGGGTGAGTGTCTGAAACGTTTCAGCACTCCGTCCATCATTTCTTTGTGTTTGCTTTGTTTGCCCTAAGTTTGCAGGGTATGCACAGACGTGGGTCCCTTGCTCACTTTGCCACTGGATTCAAGCTAGCCTGGCTGATTAGGGGTGTTACACTGAAACCGGTCCCAGGAAGCTTGTTTCCGTTTCAGGGAAAACCTGGCTTGGCAGTTCGGGCTGGACTGTTCCCATGAGGGACAGGGTCAAAACTGATTTGCATAAGGCTGGGTCTGAACTGAGGTGGCAAAGTGAGCTAAAGAACGATGATGGATTCAACCCAGATCTGTGACTGGGGGTTAGTGTCTGAAAAGTTTCAGCACTCCGTCCATCATCTCCTTGTGTTTACTTTTAGAAAGTTGGCATTTTGCTGCCTTACCCATTTAGTGCCCGCAGCATGTCCCTGGGTCACATGACTGGGTGTAGTTGGCAGTTGGGCTTTGTGCATTTCTTCTAGGCAGCCACACAATATAAAGCTAAGGTGTGCCTGGATGGGCCATCACTGACAGGATGGGAGGGCGGAGATGGGCGGAGATGGGCACAGCCAAACCTACTCTTCAATAAGCTGTGTTCTGCCTCCATAAAAAGGGTTGCATCTCCCCTGTAGTTATTCTGGAGCCAGGACAAGGAAGGCAGGATGCCTGGGGACTTCAAAGGGAAACCTTTAGAAGCTTCTCCTGACTTCAAAGGCACAACTGGGTATAAATATTGGACCTCAGACACCAACTGTTCAGTACACTTCTCGACCTGGGGATACTCTGCCATGAAGAAGGACGGCTGTGCTGGACTGCTGCTCTAAAGGAACTGCTGCCCTGCTGTTCTGACCTGCTGCCTGCTGCCCTCTTGCCTGGGTGAGAAGGACTGGACTGGACTTCCATCTGTTGAACCCACGACCCTAAAGCGACTTTAAGGTCTAGTTGGCTGGGCACCTAACTTGACCTCAGCGACAGAAGGCTCCAACAACCTCGACCCCAGCACCTGGACTGCCATTGGGAGTCTACCCTGTCAAGTGGTGCCACCCCAGTCCTGGACCCTTGGAAGTGGGCCTAAGTTGCTCTGCCAGTCTCTGTGGATCCAGTGGAACTGATGCATCTCATCTGCTGGGCCGCGCAACCCAAAGAAAAACCGACGCATTGTTGCTGCTGCGTGGATCACTCCGTTGCAAAGGCCCGCAGCACAGGCTGCAGCCTCATCGGAACTGCCACTGCATGACACATCCTCGGCACAGGGCCTCACATCCCTCGTCAATGGCAGCCTCGACGATGGACTGCGCACCGCAGCCTTGCAGCTCCTCAGAACCGGCGTATCGCCCTGACCGCACGACGCATCCTTGACACAGGACTTCGCCTCATAAGCCCTGTCACAGGATCCTCAAAGACGACACATGCCCTCGCATTGCAGCCTCACTGCATCTTGAAACCGAGGCATCGCTTCGGCTGCACAACTCATCATTGACTTGGACCCTCACAACGCTCCACAAACCAGGATTTAAGGTAGTTTGTTCAGTGGGCCTAACTGGGTACCTGCAGCTGGCCTGCACTGCATCGAAGTCGGCCTGAACTTGTGACATTGTCCCGGTCTGGCATGACCACATATCCATAGTTGGTGCTTTGTGCGTTTTCGATCTATTTTCACTGAAACCTTTTAAATTGCATATCTTCGGTTCTACTGATTGCATTTTTGTTGTTTGGGTTGTGTTTTATTTATTACAAGTTACTGTTTTTCTAACGTTGTGTGGGATTCTTTTTGTGTGTTTTTTTTCACTTTATTACTTTTTAAGTGTTGCACAAATACTTTACACATTGCCTCTAAATTAAGCCTGACTGCTTTTGTGCCAAGCTAACAGAGGGTTGAACACAGGTTAATTTAGTGACTTTTGAAACCCAATTTCCTACACAAGCTATTTGCCACAATGTGCTTCAGTGCTCGTCAGGGGTAGTATGCTAATACAGTGCAAACAGTTTATTAACTGAACACTCTTCTTCAAGAATCTGATCTCTAGGATATCTCGCTTAAAGTCTACAGTACAATGGTCATATTTCTCTCCACTCCCAACTCAAATATTTCTGGGAGTGCACTTTCAGACCAAGTTAAGTGAAGTACTACTCTTGAAATGAAATGTCTCAGGAGACGTTGAGCCTCTTCTAACTCTATGCAATGCTGTGCCCTGTGGTGACATCATCTCCCACTTTGCCGCTGCAAAAGTAAGAGCTCATCAACTGCACTTGTTTAAATTTGGTCAACCTCTTGTTTGTTGAAATATTTAAAAGATAAGTAATTCTAATACAAAAAACATATGTGTTTTTTTTATTTTCAGAAGGATGGGCATACCAGGTACCATAGTGCCTGGAGTCATCTGAGGTGTAAATATGGCACATCTCAGGCTCTCAATACACGTTTCTCGGAAGTATCAGTTCATTTAGTAGCTTCCATTTCCACTGAATTTCCCCCATTCAATATGGGAATACCTGTCATCATCAAACTTTATTCGCATTTTTCAATGCATAAAAGTTGTAACAAATAAGATAAATAAGGAAACACTACCAGATCTTGTTAAAATATCATGTAAAACGGTACAGAAACAAAGCGCGTCTGAATCAACCGCGAACAACATTGACTGGGAATACCTGTCATTTTGCATCCTGGAATGAATTCACTCTTCCAACCTGTTATTAGTAATTACTGATGTCCTCATATGCATGAACAGAATGGAGTGATAGGAGAATGTATAGTTTTGTGCTGGGATAAATGGGTGCCTAATGGAGACCTGAGCATACCTCATATTTTTAGGACTAGCACAAAGTAGGCATGAGCAGGAGTGATCGTGTGCATTTGTTCAACTTAAATTGATCTACAAAAGTTATATACAAGCCTTTACTCCCTCAATCTGGCTGTCTGTCAAGGCACGCTGGCAGGAGCTCTATCTATAAACAGATTGAAGGTACTAATAATATTTTACTCAGTCCCACTCAATGACTGCCAGATGTAGCAAAAGATTTTGAGATCACAGATCTTGTGACTCACGAAATCACTGGGCATGCAACTGCAAGATTTCTTTTTGTAGTGTACAGTACCTATTTTTCGAATCAAAAAAGGTTTTCCGACTTGTTAATTATGTTTTGTGACCATTCCAAATCACAATTTGGAAGAGGTGCTAAAGGGCGTTGCTTCCAAATTGCGATTCGGGAAGCAATGTGTCTATGGTCTGTAACAGCAGCTCCGGTTGCAAACAACTATACAGTTACTTGGCACCCCTTCCCCTTTCAGAATAGTGGTGGATGCTTGGGTGGAGAGAAGGGAGGCTAGCCAGTGGTCCGGAGAACCACTGCCCCTCTCCCTGGTGTTTTCCAAATGGAATAACATGTATTTTTCAAAGCCTCACCGGTTCCTTTAAGAAAAATGGACTGCTTTTAAACTTTTTCTGTTTGGAAATGCAAACACAAGACAGTGGTCTACAGTTCCTTGCAGGCCACCATCCCTGTGTTTGAGCCAATCACAGAGTGTCACAAACTGCAACCTGTCTAATTAATATACATTAAACAGGTCGTTCTGCGACCCCCCTGTAAATGGTGGATTTTCGGATCGACCTAATAGTACAAAGGTTAATTGGCAAAATCAGATGCCGGTCGCAAAAGTTGGTGCGCAATTTGCGAATACTTTTTGCAACTAGTATATTTGCACATCTGACCCCTCCCTTACAACTCAACTAGCTAGCAGGGGAGGGGTATATTTGAAGGGATTTACATCTGCGTGGATGCTATTCAGCCCGCGCATCTACTTTGTGTCTCCAGTTTTGGATCTCAGACATCACAAATAAAGGATAATTGCAATCAATTAATAAACAGACATCAGATGACTATCAGGGTGCTTCCCCTTTGCCTTCTCTAATGACTTTTAAATTGTTTTTTATCATTATATTTCTAGTGTGAAATCAAATGTAATTTTTGCTTAGTCTTAAATGCTTTTTATGAATGCTAATAGGAACACCCAGACAGTGTAGACAAGACGTTTTCAATCATTCGCAAAATATGTACATAATTAACATACGTGCCCATGAAAAATGTTTTGTTTACAGTTATGGAGACCATCAGGGAAATGAGGCAGAACACTCATTACAGCAACATGTGGGGATGACGACAACTCCTAAAAAGGCAGTACAAGGGGAAATAGTCCATACACTGGCGCATTGGGGAGTATGTTGCTGCTAAAAATGAAACTGGTGCTCCTTGAGATATGGATGCAAAATCCCAGGGTGGTTGCAGTGAGCAGTGATAATGTTAACACATCCTATTATTATGCCAGGGTTTTGAGTCCCTCCAGATGCAAATATTTGCTCAAAAACTTGTGGAACAGTGTTTTCATTGTGTTCCACATTCCAACATGTTTTTTGTGCCGGCCGGACTGGCCATTCTGCCACCCTGGCATTTCCCCGGTAGGCTGCAGTCTAGGGGGTGCTCTCAGAGCAGGAGGGGCTGCCATCCCCCAGCCATGCCTCCATGGCTCCATTCTTGTCAGTCTCCTGCAGTGTGGGGATGGGTGGAACATTTTTACCAGGGCTGAATTTGCTTTTCAGTTTTGCTCTGTTTTGATGGTTGGTTCCCACGAGCCTTTTGCTGGTGGCAAAGATTAAAAATGCCTGTGATCTGATAGGTAATCACTGCAAATATCACCATTTACAATAGTGTCAGAAATAGGATGTGTTAACCAATTACTGTACATTTCACCCTTTATTGCAGTCTTCTGAATAATTATGACTGCGTTTAAAAGCGCTACACTTGGTCCTTGTTGGACCTGGCCCTTTTGTAGGATTATCCCCAAATATTTTGCCTTCTTCCTCCTATTTTTCTGACCATCTTTTTGTAGGCTTTAGGACTCTGGGCACTTTTGCATAGCGAATTAGTGCTAAAGTGCATGTGTTCTCTCCTTTAAACTAGTAAGATTGGTCTACACCTGTTTTGCATATTTAATTTACTTGTAAGTCCCTTGCACAGTGGTACCCCATATACCCAGGGCCTGTAAATTAAATGCTACTAGTGGGCCTGCAGCGCTGCTTGCGCCACCCAGAGAAGTAGCCTTTCAAATCAGTCTCAGGCCACTGCAGGGCCTGCATGCGCAGTTTACTGCCACAGTGACTTGCCTTTTAAAGTTACTTGCCAAGCCTGAAACTCCCCTTTTACTACATATAGGTCACCCCTAAGGTAGGCCCTAGGTAGCCCTATGGGCAGGATTCTGTGTAGGTAAAAGTTAGGACATGTGCCTTTATTGTGTGGCATGTCCTGGTAGTGACAAACAGCCTATTTGATTTCTCACTGCTGTGAGGGATGCTCCTCTCATAGGTTTGCATTGGGAATTCCCTGATACGTTTTTAAGTGGTAATTCCTGATCTGGAAGGAGTAGCATTGCCATGTTTGGTATGTTTGGAATAGTGGTGATAATTCCAGCTTATTGTTATAAGTGGATTGTTCATTACTATGGTAGAAATGCCACTTTTAGAAAGTGGGCATTTCACTGTGCTTATGACTCTTGTGCTTTGCAGCCTGATTCAAATCCACGTCTAGGGTAGAGTGACAGCTGGGCTTGTGCATACTTTCCAGACAGCCATCACACAGGACGGGTTGGGTGTAACAGGACTACATCTGCATTCATCTGCATACTGATTGGTCTTCCTGGGCTGGGAGAGAGGAAGGTGGGGCGCACTTACATTTGTATAGGCTGGGCCGTGCCCTCACATAAAGGGCTTGTTTACCCCCTACTAATGTCTGGAGCCAGAGCTGTGGTTGAATGGGGGGGTTGGCACTTCTAAAATTATTTTGAAGTTACCTCCACATCAAAGACACTTTGAGTATAACTGCAGAGGCTCTGACCCCATGATTTCAGACCGTAGGGGCGATGTGTCGATGCTACTGGCTTGAATCCAAGAGACGCAACCCGCTGGCCGCAGAGGGTTCCGGGTCTGCTTTTAGTGATTTGGGGGTACTTGACCAGGGTGTACTCTACTGGGCAGAACCTTGACTGAGGCCCCCACTTCAGAGAACTTCCTGAATTACTGTAACTCACATAGTTGGTGTGCAGGCGTTCCTGCAACCTACATTTGGTACTTATTGCCATATACACTGTATTGGGAGCGCAGATGCGCTGCGACTTTTGTGTTGGTGTGAGTTGGGGATTTCTGTGCTTCCTTCATCTGATCTGCATTCTGGGATCTAGAGTGTTCACCACGGTTACTTAGGGGCTTAGGAGGTACAGAGTTGGTGATTCAGGGGTTTTACTCATTACCTGCCGCATTACATGTCTGAAATGTTATGGTGTGTCATTTTTACCTTGCACAGTTCAGGACAATTAGTACTATAGAATATAACTGCATGGTATGCACAGTAATGGTGTTTCAATGATGTTTGCAACCAAGAAACCTATCTCTAATTGCACTCATTATGGTGTTATGACAATTGCCTAGTTGGCAAAGTAATTATTGGTTCATGTGGTTTTGGTCTATATGTTATATACAATATATACAATATTTTTATATAATCTTGGTTGGAGTCTCTTTTGTGGTGCATTTATTATCTTACTGGCGTGAATTTGTTGTGCAAACACTTTACACATTGCCTCTGGGATAAGCCTGAGTGCTCGTGCCAAGCCACCAAGGGGAAGAGCACGGATTTTCTTAGGTGTGTAACTCCCTTCCCCTGACTAGAGCGGTGGGTTTGGCCTGGGTTAGGTGCATACCCTAGCCAACCAGAAACCCATTTCTAACAGTCCCCTTTCTCTAATGTTTTTAAAATCATTGACAAGTTGGAAAAACACACTTTCAGAATACAACATTTTAACCCTCAAAAGTCGGAGCGGAGGAACAGTGCAATTCAGAGCAAATGTCCCACCACTAGAAGTATTATGATCAAATAATATCTTTCAAACTCTCCCCTCCCGTCAGTCTTTCTAGTGGTACCGCTCTTGGCCCTACAAGGAACTGTGGTTGGAAAATAACTTCTGACCTCAAAATGACCTTCTGCTGTGGGATGCAAGTCATTCAGATCCTGTGAAGTGAAGCAACCGCTTCCTTTCAGCCACCGTCTGCAACGTCATCAATATCGTTCTCAGTTTAATAAAAAATATCCCTAACATGAGCAGCCCATGACCATTCTTTTGGGATTGTTTCTCTCATTAAGTTCCTGCATGTACCGCATCCATGATCCTGGCAAACCCTGCTGAAATACAGACAAGCTCTTATGCCCTGAGTAGCTTTGAATGACTCGGTGACTAGGCTAGCACGGTTTAGTGCCGAAGATACTGCATTAAAAGGTACAGCACAACAACAGCCAAACTGGCAGAAATAGAGGGGCCTATGTATGAAAATGTAACGCAGTGCAGCAAGCCACTTTGCTGCGCTGCGTGACAGGGGAAGGGCAGAAATGTTCTGTATTTAACATAATATGGTGCATTCCTGTCTTTTCACATAGCTGGCACACAATGTGCTGCTAGCGCCAACACAGGCACCCTTGCACCACTGTGCGTTGTTGGCAGGATTGTTTTTGTGCAGCAAGGGACACCGTACTGCACAAAAACAATCCCCTGAGGCATTTTCCTCTTTCTATGTATGCTGCGCAGTGCTGCATACATAGAAAGAGGTTAAAACAAGGAGAAATTGAGATATTTCTCCTTGTTACGCCTCCCCTGGGGATGGGTAGCATTTTGACGCATTCCCAGGTCTACCAGTAATGGTAAATCTGGGAATGCACCAAAATGAGAACACCCACACACCACTCATGAACGCCTCCCTGGGGCAGACTATTGCAATGCTGAGATTTGTGATGCATTGTGTTACTCCATATTTATGAAGCCACTCTGGGCCACCCAAGTTGGCCTTGTGTGGCTTGATAAATCACACTTAATGGTTGTGTCGCTATTGCATCCCGTTGCGTGGCACGAAAACAACGCAACCCTATGATAAATATGCCCCAGAATGTAAACAAAGGAACCTTCTTACTGCCTCAATGCATGAGAGAATGGGAAACTTTCACAGGACTTCATGACTGTAGGGGGAGTACACAGGTTACATAGAATAATACACACAAACATCAACTAAATATGAAATACATCAGTGTTTTTAGCGATATAGATTATATATGACATATAACATTAAATACCTTCTGTTCACCTGACCAATCGGTCACTTACACGAGGCACACTGGCAACTAGGTCTAGTTCATGCAAACTTTCCCTACTCCGACCACAGCACTGCCACCAGAGCAAGGAAATCCTACACCCAGTTCTCACCCCCCTTAATAATGAAACAAGGCACCTGTACCCTAGTTACTGAAGTCTACTCCTCCCACTCATCCTCCTATACTATGCACCGTTCTGCAGTTGTGCCATTCATACATAGGCCACAATAGCATCCCTTGGTGCGTGTCACTTGCTTACCATGACGTTCATGTCATTCATAAATCCGTCCTACTTTATTTGATTATGAGCCCACACCAAGACTATATCTTGATAAAGTTAATTCACAGCTTCTCTGCTCATCAGGAACCTCTGTGAAACACATGTCATGAGATTACTCATTGGTGTTGTCCATGATGGCCGATGAAAATTTGACAATGTAAATTTTAAGGCTATGTGTAACAGACTGCAATGGAGCACATGAAGGCCCAATACCTGTGGCCCCCTTCCACAACAACATCTACTTGATAATGTTATTTACATACCTCTGCTCTCATGCCATGCATGACTTCTTCCTATTGCTATACATGAGCAAAACTTCTGTCCTTCGCAATAAACTATCGGGCATATTTATAAAAAAATTGTGCAGCGCAGTGCATCAAGCCACCTTGCGGTGCTGCGTGATAGGGAAAAGTGCAAGAATGTGACATATTAAACATTATACGGCGCATTCCTGTCTTTTCCCTGCGCTGGTGCACAATGTGCTGCCTAGCACACCCCATCCCGCTCCCTTTCCCTACTCAAAGTACAGTCATGGGAATGGTTACCTAGGATACATAACTTCGATGCAGGAGTTCCTAATGGAGCCTGCATGTCTGACCGATTTACTACTCTCTGCTGGCATTCTTTGTGGTGTCTCACCTGTCACATCCAGGTCTGTCCCATGTCCAGGAAGGTGAAAACGAAAGAGAGGGACAATCCAAGCGATTATCTAGCAGCAGCTCAGGATGATGATGCCCTCCTGTCCTACTCTGGGAACCTTGTCAGGTTCTAGCCCCATTCTGAGTAGTTCCATCCTAGGTAGAGGCTTCAGTGGCAGAGCACACTGTGGTGCTGAGACACAGCCTTCCTCTTGGCTGCTCATCTCAGACTTGCTCAAAGTGCCCTGGCTCAGAGAGGCTTTAGACACTGCCATCCACCCACCTTGTTAAGCAGTCACTCACTAGCCAGCCACTTCAATCACTATGAGCTAAACAGTCACTCAGTAGCCAGACACTTCAATGACCATGAGCCAGGGCCAACAAAATGCCCATACAAACATCATGGGAAGAGGACACAATCAACCTTAGCCTGGGCACCAAACCTAACTTGTTGATATTGTTGGACTTGGCCCTTTTTGCAGGGTCATCCCTGAACTTTTGCCTTCCTCCTGGTATTTTTTCTGACCTGGTGTTGGTAGTTTTAGGACTCTGGGCACTTTATCACTGCTGTCCAGTGTAAAGTGCAAGTGCTCTCTATGGTAAAACATGGTAAGATTGGTCTACACCTGTTTGGCGTATTTAATTTACCTGTCAGTCCCTTGTAAAGTGGTATCTCAGCTACCCAGGGCCAGTAAATTAAATGCTACTGGTGGGCTTGCAGCGCTGATTGCGACACCCACCAAAGTAGCCTCTCAAGCCTGCCTCAGGCCTCTGCCATTGCAGGGCCTCGCGCGCAGTTTACTGCCGCTGTGACGTGGCACATAAAGTGAGTGCCACGTCCCTGACCCCCCTTTTACTACATATCAGTCACCCCTAAGGTAGGCCTTAGCTAGCCCTATGGGCAGGGTGCATTGTAGGTAAAAGGTAGGACATGTACCTTACTTGTGTGACATGTCCTGGTAGTGACAAACAGCCATTTTGGTTTCTCACTGCTGTGAGGCTGCCCTCTCATAGGAATGCATTGGGGATTCCCTGATAAGTATTTCAGTGGTAATTCCTGATATGGGAGGAGCAGCTTGATCAAGTTTGGTATGTTTGGAATAGTGGTAATAAATGCTGCATAATGGTGTGCACAGATTTATTATCACTATTTTAGAAATGCCACTTTTAGAAGTTCAAAAACAACAGTTGATGGACAGAATGCAGAACAATGTCATGCATTCACCCCAGTACAGAGATCTGGGCCTAAATCCATCGTTTTTTGCTCACCATGCCATTCCAGTTTGAACCCAGCCATATGCAAATCAGTCTTGACCCTGTGCCTCATGGGAACAGTCCAGCCCGAACTGCCAAGCCAGGTCCTCCCTGGACTGGAAACAAGCATCCTAGGACCGGTTTCGGGGTTTCACCCCTCTTCAGCCAGGATAGCTTGATTCCAGTGGCATGGAGAGCACGGGACCCACGTCTGGGCATACCCGTCCCACTCGGGGTGACAAATGCAAAAACAACAGTTGATGGACAGAATGCAGAACAATGTCATACATTCACCCCAGTACAGAGATCTGTGCCTAAATCCATCGTTTTTTGCTCACCATGCCATTCCAGTTTGAACCCAGCCATATGCAAATCAGTCTTGACCCTGTGCCTCATGGGAACAGTCCAGCCCGAACTGCCAAGCCAGGTCCTCCCTGGACTGGAAACAAGCATCCTAGGACCGGTTTCGGGGTTTCACCCCTCTTCAGCCAGGATAGCTTGATTCCAGTGGCATGGAGAGCACGGGACCCACGTCTGGGCATACCCGTCCCACTCGGGGTGACAAATGCAAAACCAACAGTTGATGGACAGAATGCAGAACAATGTCATACATTCACCCCAATACCGAGATCTGGGCCTAAATCCATCGTTTTTTTGCTCACCATGCCATTCCAGTTTGAACCCAGCCATATGCAAATCAGTCTTGACCCTGTGCCTCATGGGAACTATCCAGCCCGAACTGCCAAGCCAGGTCCTCCCTGGACTGGAAACAAGCATCCTAGGACCGGTTTCGGGGTTTCACCCCTCTTCAGCCAGGATAGTTTGATTCCAGTGGCATGGAGAGCACGGGACCCACGTCTGGGCATACCCGTCCCACTCGGGGTGACAAATGCAAAAACAACAGTTGATGGACAGAATGCAGAACAATGTCATACATTCACCCCAGTACAGAGATCTGGGAAGTTGGCATTTCTGTGTGCTATGTGTCTTTGTGCTTGCCTGATGTGTATTGCATGTCTGTCTCTGGAGTGGCAGGGGCTGGTGAGGTGTGTGGCTCCAGAGGGGCTGGGTGAGTCAGCGCTAGGCTGAAGTGGCAGATCTGCATTTGGAGTACTGGGAGGAGTAGCCCCTGACCCTGAATAGGTCTGTGCCTGCCTTGTTCAATGCTGGCTCCGCCCCCCTGTGGTGTGTCTGGGGCCAGGACCTACTCTGACAATGAGGGTGTTTGTGCCCTGTAAACAAAGGTTGGAGTGCCCCTCAGAACTGGTTTGGGCCGGGCCTAGGCCTGTGCCAGGGGGAGAGAACAAAAACATGTGAGGTATAAGTACTGGGGCTGTGACCCCATGATGGGGTGCTTACTTGTACCTGTTTTGGAGCCGAAGGACTGCTGGTCAGGAGGAACCTCCGTGGGACCCAGCTGCTATCTCCTGTGGGTCCCTACGTGCTGGCCTGCCTGTGCCCAGCTTTGCCCTAGGGAACTTTGGACTTAGCGCCTCGTGAGCGCTACATCTTTATTGCCTGAGCCCAAAGAGTGGGACTCGAACTCTGCCTGGTGCCAAGGACGGGAGGAGCGCTTGTGCCCTGCAGCGTGGGCCACGCTCACCTCCCTAAAGTAACCGGAGCCCCAGAGAGGGGCCCACACCGCCCCGGGGCGTGAGGAGTGCCCCAGGGGTCTTGATGCCCGACAGCGCTGTGCTGCAAGTTGTTCCGAGGGAATCCCGGCGTGGGGGTCCCCCGTGCTGCCTGGAGGTGGAGCGGGAGCCTACCCTGCATTTTTGTGCACCGAAGAGCAGCCGCCAACGCGACCCGGAAGTCAGGCGCCCATTGCCTGACTGTGGGCGGGGCCTGCAGAAGCCACTGAGTTGGAGCCTCGCTGGCTCCTGTGGCCGCAGCAAAGAAGTCTCGGGAAGCCAGGCGAGGCCTGGTGATGGGCGTCGCTCCCGTGCCGGAGGAGCGCCCGCTTGTTGCTGAGCTAGTGTGGCCGCCAGAGGAGTCGGAGCCTCGGGGGCTCCATTTCCACCTCGCCCCGCCTCGTAGAGGGAGAGGCGGGTCCCCAGAGACCGCCGGAAACAGTGAAGAGACCGGGCGAAGTGAAGGAGAAGTCCCGGTGAGTGGGGCTGGAGGGGGAGCACTGTTGGTACCGGCGGGTACTAGGGCGATTTCCCTAAAAGAGGAGCCCCGGGAAGGAGGGGCTCCCAAGGCGCTGTTGGTGCCTGGCTGGGTTTTCTGCTAGATCGCGGGTGACTACCATGACCGGAGGAAAGCCCCGGTGAGTGGGGCTCGTAAGGCACTCTGTTGGTGCCGGTTTTCACAGCTGCACCGCGAGGTTGCGGGCAGCTGCAACGACGGGGGCATTTCTTTTTGGCAGCAGAGAAGCAAGGGTGAGTTGCACCCTCGCCCCATTTAGAGCCCTGACTTTTGATGGGCATAGGGCATTGCGGGGGAGTCCCAGACGGGCCCCCTGAGGAAGGCCAGTTGGCCTGTGAGCACCTGGTGTGCTAGTAGGGCGCAAGGCCCGAAGGTGATGTATGCACCTGGGCAGTGTTACTGTGGTGTACGGCGAATTGAGGCTGTAGGCCTAATGTGATGATGCATAATGTGTTTATGCCCAGTGATTATGCATAATGTGTTTATGCCTAATGTGATGAGGCATAATGTGTTTATGCCCAGTGTAGGCCTAATGTGATGATGCATAATGTGTTTATGCCCAGTGATTATGCATAATGTGTTTATGCCTAATGTGATGATGCATGTGTTTAGGCCCAGTGTTTATGCCTAATTTGTTTATGCTGAGTGCAGTATTTTTCCAGTAGTTACTGGTTGTTTCATTACTTACCTGACCTAATGGTTCTGACAGTGGCCCGATTGGCCCTGTCCTGTATATAATCCCCTGTGAAGTATAACCTAGTGCCAGGTGGCACAGTGTACATATGTGATGTGTTCTAATGTGTTTTATGGATAATAAAAGGGCTATTTTTACATAACCTTGTGTGGAGTTTCTTTTGTGGTGCGCCTAGTGTGTCGCTGCTGTGTGTGTTGCGCAAACGCTTTACACATTGCCTCTGGGATAAGCCTGACTGCTCGTGCCAAGCTAGCAAGGGGGTGAGCAGGGGTTATCTTCAGCATGTAACTCCCTTGCCCTGACTAGAGTGGTGGTTTCTGCCTGGCTTAGGCGCATACCCTAGCCATCCAGAAATCCCATTTCTAACAGATATGTAAAGGATTCCGTGACCAGAGACCACATACATTTTGGACTATTTCATTCAGCAATGTTTTGTGGTGAGGTGTTCTGATGTTTGAATGCTTCAAGCAGAGTTCCAGGAACATTGTAGCATGCCTTGCAGCAGGATAACATTTATCATTCTTTTATTGCCATTGTTTGCATTTTTCTGCAAATGATCTGTCTGTTTTACACTCGATAACATGCCCATCATTAAGCTCAGCTCACAAGGAAAGGGACGTGGGTGGATGGAGTATAAAAGTAGGCTTTCGTTTTGACTAAATGCACATTTACATTTCAAAGCCAGAAGAGCCAGGCAACACAGAAATTTCTATCTAGCTGGATACAAAACATCTTGCTGTATAAGCGTACATGCATACACATGCCAGCTATAATGAGTAGCAAAGCATCGTTAGGTAATTGGCGTTAGAGACAGGGAGAGCAGAGGGGCACAGTTACTAAAGTTTCACGCAATGCAGGGCAGCAAGCAAAGTTGCTGCGCTGTGTTCCATGATCATGTCTGCCCTTCCTTACACTGGCCACTATGTGCAGCTTAGAGCAAATGCAGGCAGCCTTGCACCGCAGTGCAAGTATGCCACCATTACAGGCAGGGCTGTTTTAGTGCAGGAAGGGACAATCCTCTTTCTATGCATGCTGAAGAATGCAGCACACGTGGAAAGAGGAAATAACAAGGAGAAATAAGATATCTCTCCTCGTTACACCTCAATTGGGAATGCGTACCATCTTGACGCTTTCCTAGGTTTGCAAGTCTTTGTAAATCTGGGAATATGCCAAAATCCATGCGTGGATGCATGGGAACGCCCATGATTCACCTATGCATTGCCTCCCAAGTTGAAATATGATGTAGCACAGAGCAAGCAGCTTTCTTGTGTTACATTTCTTTACAAAGTCACGCAAGGCCACGCAAATCAGGACTTGCCTAGCGTTATAAATATTACCGAAGCCTTTGTGTTGTCCTTGTGTCAACTTGCATGTCTCAAGGACAACGCAAAGGCTTGATAAATATGGGCCTGGGTGTTTGGTCTAGTCACCAGCAATGGATGGACATGCTCTGGTCTCAGAAATCAATGCCCTAAGTCATGAGTGTGCTCCAGGAACACAACCACAGGGACCGATTCATAACTTTTGTGTGCATCTAACATCCTTCTATGTATCCCATACACTATCACAAATAGAATATCCTGATTTGTAGATGTGCCCTCTGTGGACATTTAAGCCACTGAAAATAACTTTATTTTTCAGCAGTAAGTTTATGGTTAGGGATGGATCCCATGCATGTTCCAAATGGCTGCGGTATCTATATTATTCTGACTGTTGATGTGGGTGCTTATATCAGTTCCCTGCATCCATGCTTGTCCTACAATGGTGTCATCTGGTGTCTTCCATTGCCATGGTGTGACTGGCTAGCACAGTAAAGAGAGCTGGTGATGATCTGGACTGAGCAGGTTGTGTGTCTTTGTTGTTCCTGATGGGGCTTTATACTACATTCTACGTATCAATCTACTACTACAAGTGTTACCTGTCAATCTAATAAAGAGCCTAGATAGAATCTGCTGTCTCCAGTGTGTTTCTACAGCATGCATATTCTCATTTGGAATACAACACTGGCGAGACAGGGGATTGGCTATTGTAAAGGTTGTGAACAACTGCAAAGTCATAACTTGTGAAAAAAACCTTGCTAACTGTTGGTCATGCCCAAATTACACACTGACATCGGACCACAAAAGCTTGATTTTAGAAGCAAGGACATTTTGTGTGTGTTGCAAATGGGTTCCACCCATTTAGTCCGCCAGGATCTTTTGCTTTTGATCACCTGGTTTTTGGACCTTTACTGTGGGTGAGTCTCATTACCTGAGTCCCACTCACTGTAATTTCATGGTAATTGTACTGAGTGTGTTTATAGCCAGTGTCCGTCTTTTGAGATAAGGCAGCTGCAACTCAGCTAAGGTACAGGGTATTGGGCTGGTTACACGTAAACAAGTGTGTACATGGGTGTGCGAGCTTTATGTGAGAGACTACCATCATGCGCAGCCTGGTAGCTGCACACAGGTAAAATGCCTGTGACAGTTTTAAACTGCCAATTCGATCTGTCAAAATAACCCCTTTTGATAAACCAAAACCTTCCTTTTAAATATTAATAAGTCACCCCTAGGAATGCCTTCTTGCTCACAAAGGCGGGGTGCATAGTATTAGAAAGTAGGACATGTAAAAATTAAGGCTGAACATGTCCTTACAGTGAAATAACCCCAAAAGCTAATTTTACTCTAGCAAGGCCTGCTACTTCCATACAGAAACACTAGGCTACATTGTTACATTTAATAAATGCTCAATTCTGGTTGCGCTGGACCTGGACAAAGTCACATGATTAGTTCGACCGCGATGGAGCGCAGGCCAGCAAGAGGACCCGCTGAACAAAGTACCTTAAATCCTGGATGCAGAGCAGTGCGGAGCCGTGTGTCAAGGATGTGTCGCACTGCAGCTGCTCCTAGGAGCTGCAAGGCTGCAATGCAAGTTCCTGCATCGCTGTCGAGGATGCCGTCGACGAGGCGCTTGCGATTTGAAGTCATGCATCGAAGATGGGTCCCACACTTGCTGGTTCAAAAGAAGCTGAGGGGAATGCAATGCGGAGTCCTGTGTCATTGTCGAGAATGCTGTCAACGAGGGGCTTGTGATGCAAAGGCCTGCGTCAAGGACCGGTCAAGCAGCAATTTGCCAGGGCTGGTTGCTGTTCCCAGTCTGGCCTTGGGTGGCACCACTCTGGAGGGTAGGACTCAGAGCTGGCAGAGTCCAGGTGCTGGGTTTAAGACGGAGGAAGCCTGTTCTGTACTTGAGGCTTTTGATCAGTAGGCAAGCCACCTAGCCCTTGGAGTCAATTTGGTGGTCCTGGGTTCATGATGCAGCTCCAGTCCTTCTCACTTAGGCAGGAGGGCAGCAGAGAAGCAGAGTGGCAATCCTTCTCGTAGCAAAGCAGCATAGCAGTCCTCAGTAGAGGCCGGCATGGCTCGCAGGTGGGGGAGCGGGTGCGGGGGGGGGGTTTCGCTGGGAGGGGGGTATCACAATTTGATTTTTTAAATGAAAAACCTACCTTTCTGCCGGGTCCCGCATCTTCACTGCTCCTGCTCTCCTGCTTTCCTGCCTTCGGCAGCCAGGCTCCCTCCCCTAAGCCAATCACGGCGCCCAGCCTGGGGCTAATGCAGTGGCCATGTTCTCACTGCAGGCTACAATGCAGCCTGCATGGAGAAGGGCAGAGTGCGCATGACATGGTTTGGGCGGCCCGAGAGGGCCGACCAATCAGTCTTTGTGCACTCAGGAGTGAGCAAACCACTCCTCCCCTGCCCTGCTCAAAGAGCAGAGCAGCCCCGCCCACCCACCCGCCCTCAATGCAAAGCAAACATAAAATGGTAATAACAAGTTATTACCATTTTATGTTTTGGCTTTCTCGCACTGCGAGAAAGCAGTGGGGCAATGCTCCTCCGCCCTAGTGGAGGAGCCGCCCCTGGCAGTCCTTCTCTGAATCTTCCAAAGGTCCAGATGTGTATTGAAGAGTTGGGGTCTGAGGTCAACTATGTATACCTCGTGCCCACTTTGAAGTAGGAGATGTTTCTAGAGGATTCCACCCCCCTGAGGTGTCAGGCACCCCCTTCCTCCTTACCCTGGCCCCAGCTTATCGCTTGTCTGGGGACACAAAAGACTAGTGACAAACCATTTGTGAGAGTGCTCAGGCAGAGCTTTTATGATGTGCAAGTTTGGTAGGTGACAGCTCCTCCCCTTCGTTAAGTCATACAGCCAACACCTAGCTTCCCTTTGTTTCACTGTCTGGGAGCAATACACAAAGACCAAGTGCCAGCCACACCTAGTCATGTATCCCAGGAATAAGCTGCAGGCGCCATGACAAGAAAATGCCAACCTCTGAAAGTGGCATTTTCATAATTGTGACTTAAAATCTGAATTTACAGTTAAAGAGGGCTTTAAATTACAATTTCATTATACACCAAACTCAATCTGTCCACCTGCTCCCAATTGAAGGTTATCACTTATTAAACGTAATAAGGTAACCTAATGTTATCCTATGGGAGAGGTAGGCCTTGCAATAGTAAAAAACAAATTCAGGGGCATTTCACTACTAGGACATGAAAAACCTAACAGTATATGTCCTACTTTTTAAATACATTGCACCCTACCCTCTGGGCTGTGTAAGGGCTACCTCAGGGGTGACCTACATGTATTAAAAATGAAGGTTTAGGCCTGGCAAGAGGCTTATTTTTCCAGGTTGAAGTGGCAGTTTAAAACTGCACACACAAGCTACAATGACAAGCCTGAGACATGTTTAAAAGGCTGCTTTAGTGGGTAGCATAATCAGTTCTGTAGGCCCAATAGTAGCATTTAATTTACAGGCTGTGTGTCCATCTAGTACCACTTTACTAGAGACTTACAAGTAAATGAAATGTGTCAATTGGGTATTAGCCAATGTTACCATGTTTGAAGGAGAGAGCACAAGCAGTTTAGCAGTGGCTAGCAGTAGTAAAGTGCGCAGAGTTCTAAGGCCAGCAAAAACAAAGTCAGCAAAAACAGAAGGCTGGAAGACAAAAAGTTGGGGAAACCCACACCAAGGATGTCAGGTTCAGCACCAATTTAATGGAGAAATCGAATATTGTCTAACTATTAATTAAGAAGTACTTTGAAAAAGGTACCATATTCCTGCCTAAAGCTATAAGCATTCAACAGTCACCTGACAGCTGGATGACTGCCCTGTAGTGAGATGTGAATTACTCCCAGACAGTGGATAAAGGGCCCTGGGTGTGGGGAGTGAGATTCCCTCCTTGACAGGATGGCCTGAGTACTGTGCCTAGTAAATGGATGAATGTCAAGAGGGCCTTCCCTGTCACAAGCAGATGTAGCTAACACCTGGGCTTGCCCCCTCTGTTGTCCTTCTAGTCAGCCTGGCTCCAAAACCAGTGGAGGGGGGCTACCCAGACCAGTTTGGAGTGACAACAAGGGAGGTTTTGTCCATTACCATAACACCACCTCTGTGTGGGCACAGGAGCTCTGCACAGATGAAGAAGGGTTCTGCCAAATTGGATTATTGCAGAATGTTGTACAGAAGGGTTGGGACAAGGGTGGAGGGAAGATGTGGCACCCTAGGATTGTCCAGGGGTGCCTGGCATCTATAATTCTCCACCCACACCTATAAATTAGGGGTGGGCATAACTTGTGTAATTTGCTGTAGCGTAATTAGTGCTATTATGCAAAATTACAGCATAATTATGCCAACCAGCTTCCCGCAAAGTGCACACTTTTATAGGCCAGGAGGCTTGCTGAAAATACTCCTGGTAGCTAGAGTGCACCACTAGGAGCAAAATGAGCCCAAGGTCAAGAAAAGCAGCCTAAGTGGGACCGAGTTCTGCACTTTGGAAGATTGCCCATTTTAGCCTTCCTACAATGAGAAACAGAGTGTGTGGGGCTTTTCTACCAATTTCAAGATATACCAGGGGAGAGCCAAGCCCCTGGAGGTCAGTGCAAACCTGTATGCATATTTCATATGGGGAGGGGGAGGGGGCATGCATGGCCCATGCCCCAGAGGCTCTTTTGGTTCTGGGAACAACATCCCCCGAGGCATGGCATGATGGCAAGTGTTTCAGGGACCCCATCCACTGGCACACCAAACTGAAGAGAGTGGGATGCCACCATGTTCCATACTGAATTGGAGTAGCTTCCCGCTCCCTGTGCCCATGAGTCGGTCTGTGTGGGAGGCCCCATACCAAGTACCAGGACAAAGGTAGAGCTTCTCCCACTGTAGGAGCAGAAAAAGAGCTGCTCCAGCAGCAGCGGGAGCCAACGGAGAAATATTGGCCTGGCAGTGCAGAAGTGGATTCCCTTTGCTGCCCTTTTTAAAAAACAAAATAAAACAAAAAGGAAACAGATACACAGCCTCAAACAGCTGAAAACAAGAGCAGCAAAGCTGCTGATTTACTATGCACGGACCCAGGCCTGGTGCACCCTATAATACCCTGCTAGGGTGAAACTTGTGCATTTTCCTTTTTTGTGGTACCCCAAGGCCGGGCAGGGGCACCACCAGAATGCTTTTTGAGTATTGTGGTTGTCTGAAAGGAGTATAGCAGCCCCCCAAGAATATTTGACAAAACTTAAACCTACACCTCCAGGGTATTGAATTCATGACTCCAGGAGAGGTGAATGTTGATTTCGAACTTTCTTGAAGCCTATACTTTTCTATAGAGGCTCAGGAATATACAGTCATCTAATGATTGGTTCCATAGCTTCATTTTATGTGGCCGGATGAGTATAAAGAAATAATCAGACACATGGAAGTTTGAATTTCAATGTTTTAAAAAATATATATATATTGCGGACAGTGATGTTTGGTGAGCAATGCATAAGTTTTTAATGACTACTTCTGATCTGTGATTATTTTTCTTATAATGTGGCGACCCCTTGATAAAGCCCACAGGCTTGTCTTATTTTTTAAAACAGTGATTCCTTGACATAGCCCTTAGGCTTGCTTTATATTTTAATGTGGTGACCCCCAACGTTTTGCATTCCTCTTCTGCTTTTTTAACCTAGTTTTTCCTGGTATTAGAACTCTGCACACTTTACCACTGCTAACCAGTGCTAAAGTGCATGTGCTCTCTTCTTAGCATAATAATATTGGTTCATCCCCAATTGGTCTATTTAATGTATTTATAAGTCCATAGTAAAGTGGTACTACATGTACCAAGGGCCTGTAAATTAAATGCTACTAGTGGGCCGTCAGCACTTATTGTGCCTTTATTTAAGTAGCCCTTTAACAATGTCTCAGGCCTGCCATTGCAGAACCTCTGTGTGCAGTTTACACTGCCATGTCGACCTGGCAAAATAAACCTTTTGCCAGAGCCAGACCTTCCCTTTTTAGGTCTAGCCTATAGCGGCAGCGCGCATGCGCTGCTCGCTCTGCGAGGCATGCAGTAATGGAATATGCAGTGGAAGCTCCGCCCACTCTCCGCCTATGTTTTTAATTGGCTCGTGTCATTGTCTTTCGTAAATGCTGCCTTCTGATTGATTATGAGACTTGTTAGTCCCTCCTTATTATGGCCATGCGGTCATTTGTACCCTCCCATGGCTACTGGCCCCTTTACTTCCAGTGTTACACGGTAGGGTATGTGTTATTTAGACTGTGAGCACTACTTTGTCTGTGCCTTCTCACCCCGAATGAGTCTTTTTTTTACATTTGCAAAAATATAACAAGCAGATCTGAATTAAGCATAAACACAGCAGCCGAAAGCCTGTTCCTGAACAAAGAGCTGACATCCATAGAAAGACGATTGAGATGAGAAGTCACGTTCACACCTGTGCTGCCCTTTCATTTTTTTTTATCACGAGGTGCTTGCTTATTTATTTTGTTCTTGGTTGCGTGGAGGAGGAGAGCTTGGAATGCTATTGTCTGTCCCTCGCGACGCAATCACTCAGCAGGCAGGATGCAGACAGCAGTTGTCCCCGGCACAGAAAGAGCTTAGTCGCTTAGTCACAAACGCAAGGTGGAGAAGGGCCCTGTGAAGCAGCGAGGCCATAAAATGGCCTTGCACGTGACGAAGGAGCCCTGGCACGAAAGAAGGGGGCAGAGACAAACACACGCTTCCCTCGGCGACGGCGCTTTCCCGGTCACTCCCTTCGAAAGGCTGGTGTAGTGCGAGGTGCTGATGTCTATACCCGGTATCACCTTTGCAAATGATGCACTGGTAGCAGAGTGTGTTCATTGAAGCCCTAAAAGGGGCCATACCCCCCCCCTCCGCCATCTGCAGCTGCACCCTCACCTCACCTCCCCTTCTCCACTACACACCCCTTTCCTCAGCATCAGTGCAGACAGTACCTCCTGCAACCCACTCGCAGCCACCCCTTTCCAACTGCCCGGATTATACCTATTATTGCACGTGCAAGCAGTTGAACAACACCCCTCCTTTATTGCTAATATTATTACTAATAACAATGCTAATAATTGGAACAGCAACAATGGGGCCCTTTGAAAAAGCCCCACTGGGAAGTACTGACAGGGAGAAGTATTAATTTGATAAACCTTTCAGGACCTGAGGGGTGCCAGTCGTCAGAGAATAGCGCTTTATTGACAGATTTGTTTTCTAGCACATTATTTACACGTGCAGACTTACCAACGCAGCGGCACATGGAATAACCCAGATCCACAACCTGGAGTCCAGGAACACGGACCCACGCACAGCCAGCACCGCAGCAGCACAGCTCATAAAAATGCGTTTCCGCATTGAGACTGTCGATTTTTGTCTATGTGCGTTATTACAAAACAAAACAGAACCGCCCTGCTCATGTGACAATTTGTTATTGTGTTACAAAATGGAATGTTGAGTGGACCAGGAAGTATCGCCCCCCAGTTAACCTGCACCCCCTGTCCCGCCTCCCCTACGCCTCTAGACGCCCCAGGGTACTCTTCTCCTGTTGTTGCCTGTAATTCAGATGGTGAGCGCCTATCTGAGTTTGTCTGTGTAATTTGCCATTCTCGCCTGCAGTTGGTTTACGTGTGTGTGCGAGGTCACCTCTAATGCACATATGAGGCCATGTGTCTGTGCACACGCCTTCTCCTATTTCACAGAGTATGTGCGTGCATGCCTCCGTGCTGACAGGCGTGTTATGCACCTATAGATGTATACATTTTTGCTCCTGTACAGTAGGCCCGGTATCTTTTCCCATGATGTGTGTTTATGCATGATACACCATCCACGCAGAATTTACAGTATGTGTTGGTGTTGCTAATGACCATATCGTGTTTTCATTTGTTGGCACTCTTGAGCACGTTTGTATTTACTTTTCAAAAACTCGAGGGGATTTGCACGTCTGTTGTACAGCAGGTATAGGCTATGCCTATGTTAGGGACCGTTTTTGGTTGATACGTGTCTCTTACTGAAATAGACAGCGTGTTCCTCAGGGCTGTTATTCCTGATTTATGTATGTTTTCACACATTTCTCTCTCTCACACACACCTGCGCACGCGCGCCCAGCCCCTCCCACCTCAGACTGTTTATGATAATTGAATCTCCGAACAGACTTGCTCCTATTGTCGCCCCCGGGGGAAGCAGGGTCGCAGACCAGTCTTGGCCAAGGTAAGCTCACGGAGCCGAAGCGCGGAGGCAGGTGACGGAGCCTGCCCACGCGGCTGGAGACGCCTATTAATGAGGGCGAATGCGGCGGGGGCAGAGCAACTTTCCGATGATCCGGCACCCCTGAGCTCGGGGCGCCGGATTGATTGCAGATCAGCTGGGGGCCCAAGGGGCAGAGACCGTCCCGCTGGACCTCTCCTGTAGGCCCCCACCGGGAAATACAGGGAGGGATGTGGCAGGCTGTAAAGGCCCCTATCTTCAAGAAGGCCAAAACAGCGGGGACCCAAGGCCAGGGCCAGGGGGCGGGCATGAGCAGCATGGGGACAGGAGCCCATTCTGGGGGGTCCTGGAAAGGGGAGGTGTTTCCCCCCACGTTGCCACATTGGGAGGGACTGTCCCTAGAAGAGAAAATTAGGGAACAGATCATCAGAGAAAAGGAAGCTATGTGTGAGGTGATAGAGCGATATGTTCTCGAGAAATTTGTAGGGGTGCATCATAATCACCATTAGTCTGCACCCGCATATATCCAGTTATATACCAATGAATGGCCAGTAAAATGTAGTTCTAAACCGCATTTATTAGAGTGAATAGAAGATTAATTGTGCTATTATAATCATGCAAATGTAATGCTTAACTGAAACGTGTTCAAAATGATGAATAAATGAATTAGCCCATGTGTAATCAAGATGCAGTAGTTTAAACGCGTACCATATTAAGTTGCACGTGTAGTTCACTTTTCGCATATGAAATGTAATGAACCAATGCTTATAGAAATGATTAGAATTGTGTGTTTAAATTGTGTAAAGGCCTGACTGCATATACGTCAAAGAAAGGCCTGTTCGTTCCTATGTTAGCTTATTTTGTAGGCCGAGAAGGTGTTCTCTTGGGAAGGCTTTCTGGGCACCGACAGTAGATTATCACAGTGGAAAGTTTCTGTTGAACGTATTTTCTGTTACAGGTGCAAGGACACATGCCTCGTTAGTGAAAGACTGGCTCTTTGTTTTAGGAGTTAGGATGGTGGGAGACACTGAGATGGGAATATACTGGAATGCAGGGATGATACTTTCAGCGGAGAAGGTGCCTGGGACCCAAGGTCACTGTAACCGTCCTGGATGAAGTAAGAGTTTCGATGGAAAAGTACGAGAAGGAAGACCTGGCCGAAGAGGCGTGACAAGGGCGTGTTCTATTGTATGTGGATTTTGTATTAGGGATAGTGCCCCGCGGGAGGAGAGCAGATTGGAGGTAGAGGAGACTTGAGAGAAGGGGGAAGACGAGAGAGATCTAGTTAGGAAGAAGCATCTTAGAACGAGCTCAAATGCTAAGTGAGTGCACTTCTTAGGAAGTCTTCACAGCTGACACCTTTACCCTTTTCTACTCTTGCCTGGGAAAACTTGTTAAGTAGGGATGTCACCTTAGTGGTAGAGTAGGGACAGATTTAACGCTTTCCTTTTATTAGGTAAATGAAGAATAAAATAGAGATTGGAGCCGTCATTGCTAGTTTAATGCTTCTGGAGCTAACGATTCTTCTTATTCTGAGTCGGATGAGACTCCTGCGTAGGATGATGTTTGTATTAGTGCCCATCTATTTCTTTAACCTCGTGTTGAGGTGCTTGTATGTGCAGTTATTTTTGGCTTTGTAATAAACCCCTAAAATTTGAATTTGGAGTCAGTGATCTTTGGAGTCAAAATTGAATCCTAAATTGTTGTAATAGAAGAATTGAGCTTTCTTCCCTTCACACTATTCAGCAGGTAAAAAGGTTCAGTCGACCTGAGGATTCTTAATGATGGTAAGCTAAGATAATAATCCCGCTTTTCAGAGGCAAAAGGGGGGACTCTAT
>CAWUFW010026466.1:0-33321 GCA_963921515.1 Calotriton arnoldi
GTGGGATTATCATGCAGGCTAGTGTCACCACAATGTGGGGCCTCCTCATGTGTTGTGTGGTTGCCTGGGGACACTGGCACACCCCCCCCCCATCACCTGTTGTGTTTGATATGCAGTGTGAGGCTGCCTGTTTGTGTTTGTGCATCTGCACCACTGCATTGGCATATCTTTAGTGTGCCATTGGCTGTATGTTGTTTTGAGGATTTCCCCTGCTGTCCCTGGGACTCCTAGGTCATCAGTCAGCACAATAATCATGGTTTGTATGTCCCATTGCTGCCATGGTATGGTATTTGTTCACCTCACATCTACAGTCTCCACAGGATCTCTACATTTGTGTGTCCATTGGTGCAGATATGTGGGTCTGCATTATGATGGTCACTTCTGTCATTGTGTAATTGATAAATGTTGACAATGTCAGCCCCCATGGGTGATGTTTGTCTGCACATGGCCAAAGGTATGTTTTATTTGCACTGCACTGTTTGCCTCACCAATCTATGTTGCTATGGGACACAAGCACTACTTTGCCACTGATGTGTTTGTTGTTGTGTGACCAGGAATCATCCATGCTGTTTGGCAGTTGCAGCTTTTTCCATGACAACACTTACCTTTTGGTCACTGTGATGATGGGGGTTTAGACCCCATTGCCACAATGTTCAAAATGTGCTTCAACTATGGACCCCACACTTACATTTTGGTCTCTGTGATGATGGGGGTTTAGACCCCATTGCCACAATGTTCAAAATGTGCTTCAACTATGGACCCCACACTTACATTTTGGTCACTGTGATGATGGGGGTTTAGACCCCATTGCCACAGTGGTCATGGTCTGCTTGCATTGTGGAGGCCACACACATTTATGTGTGACACATGTGATAGGGGGTCACATTGTATGTTCAATGTCATGTTCAGTGTTGTAGGCATTTGACACAGACTACACACGCTTGTCATGATGTTGGGGTGATGTCTTTTTCTGACATTCCTTATGTTGGAGTTTTCTGGTTGTGTCATGCATTACCCGTCCTATGAGTTGGGATGGTAGTAGTGACAGGCATCCAGGCCCCCATGAGTAGAGGTGGTGGTAGTGGTAGGCATCCAGGCCCCCATGAGTAGGGGTGGTGGTAGTGGCAGGCATCCAGCCCCCCATGAGTAGGGGTGGTGGTAGTGGTAGGCATCCATCCCCCTATGAGTGGGGATGGTAGTAGTGACAGGCATCCAGGCCCACATGAGTAGGGGTGGTGGTAGTGGTAGGCATCCAGGCCCCCATGAGTAGGGGTGGTGGTAGTGGTAGGCATCCAGGCCCCCATGAGTAGGGGTGGTGTTAGTGGTAGGCATCCAGGCCCCCTGAGTAGGGGTGGTGGTAGTGGTAGGCATCCAATCCCGCTATGAGTGGGGATGGTAGTAGTGACAGGCATCCAGGCCCACATGAGATGGGGTGGTGGTAGTGGTAGGCATCCAGGCCCCCTGAGTAGGGGTGGTGGTAGTGGTAGGCATCCATCCCCCTATGAGTGGGGATGGTAGTAGTGACAGGCATCCAGGCCCCCTGAGTAGGGGTGGTGGTAGTGGTAGGCATCCATCCCCCTATGAGTGGGGATGGTAGTAGTGACAGGCATCCAGGCCCCCATGAGTAGGGGTGGTGGTAGTGGTAGGCATCCAGGCCCCCATGAGTAGGGGTGGTGGTAGTGGTAGGCATCCAGGCCCCCATGAGTAGGGGTGGTGGTAGTGGTAGGCATCCAGGCCCCCCTGAGTAGGGGTGGTGGTAGTGGTAGGCATCCAATCCCCCTATGAGTGGGGATGGTAGTAGTGACAGGCATCCAGGCCCACATGAGTAGGGGTGGTGGTAGTGACAGGCATCCAGGCCCCCATGAGTAGGGGTGGTGTTAGTGGTAGGCATCCATCCCCCTATGAGTGGGGATGGTAGTAGTGACAGGCATCCAGGCCCCCCTGAGTAGGGGTGGTGGTAGTGGTAGGCATCAGGCCCCTATGGGTGTGTATGGCATTGGTGATAGCCATCCCGCCCCTATGGTTCTGCTGTTGCTAGTGTACGTCATTTCTGCATCCCTATGTGTGTGTGATATATGTCAGGTACGTGTCGTTTGTTTGTGTTGTGGGTGCTTGACTTACCGTCTGCGCCGTACGCGTCCGTACCGGTTCCGGTAATAGATGTAGAGTATTGGTAGGACCTGCGCGATGGGATTCATGGTTGGGTCGTCTCGTTCGGGTTTCTCGTGGCTTCGACTCGTACTCGTCGCTGGCTTGTTCGTCTCATAGCCGTGGTTCGTCTTGTGGCGCAAATCGGAGCTTATGTACAGCTCTCCCGGATGCTCTGACGTGCCGGACGTAGCGACGGGTTCGGCACGTACGGAAGGCGCATCGTACTAGTCCGGCCGGAAGGTGCTGTATATTTGCTTCCGTGCGACTCGATTCGGCGTTTACGGATCCGGCTCGGGCGGGGAACAGGAGCTGGAATGGGTAAGTACGGCTCGCTCGGAATCTGTACTGTTATGCGCATCGTACTTGCTCGTTCGGACGACTGTTCGAATCGGTCGGGAAACACGCATTCGGCTTGGTTTTTTTCCGGACCAATAGTGTTAGGTGCGCTTCCGGCCGAGATCGGAATCGACCCCTAACTATGTATGGCACTATTCCAGCTTTCTGCAAGATACTAATCTGGTGCAATATAAAAGATTCATGGGGCATCGGCCTCAATCTCATGTCACATATAGATTATTATTGATCAATGTTTATATTTCACCTGGTATTAAGAATAATTCATTGGTAAATAAATTATTCCTCTCCATGTCTTAAATGATTTTATTGGATGAGGAGGGTGCTGGTACTATGAGTTGGGGATTTAAATTTAAGGTATCCAACTCCATTTACAAAGACATTGACCTTCCAGAGTGCATCCTTTTCAGCCACAAATCAGCTAGATGCGAAAGGGCGTATGCTTCTAGAATCTTTAGGAAAAAATGTGTGTCTAATTGCTAATGGCTGGGTTGAGAATAAAATTCCTGCCAAATATAAATATAAGTGTAATGGATGACAATCTATTTTTGATCATGTAATTGTCTCTTATTCTCTGTTTGGGCTGCTCTTTAACTTTGGGGTCATGGATAATCTGTTTAACGATCCTATCATTTTCTTCAAGGTAGACATCTCAGTGAAGAATCCTTCTTATAGAATCAACAGGGGATGCATCTCTCCCTGAATATAAGCAATGGGCATACCCATTCAAATGAAGGTAGCGTGGCTGCTTTAAATAGTAAGGTCATGGAAGATCTAAGGAGTATGTCTGTTAGCCCCGTAGAAAAGTATTCCTGTTGGATTGAAACATTTGTAAGGCTGAAAATGAATCCATCTAGGGTCAATTTAGTTAAGTGAAGTAACCTGTATGTACAACATCACCTGCATTCCACAGAAGTTAAAGGTATATCTAGGACCATAAATCAAATGACTAGATGTCAATTTTTGTTTTATTTCCAAGCAAGACGATCACCTACAAGGGTGGGTAGTTGACACGGCAACCTAGGGAGCAAGCAGCCATTAGTCCAAACTGTGCTACCCTGGATAATATTTCAATTATCCAGGCTATCATAGAAAAGTATGTAATGACAAGAGGTCAATTTGTTTATGTGGCTTTTAGTGACTTTTAAAACATTTGTGGGTGAGCTTTTAGACCCACCTTGTGGAATAAGCTCACTCCCTACTCCACCTAATAGTGGCCCTCCACTCATCTACCTGGTGTCAAGTTCTTTTGGGAGGAATCAAGGTCTCTCAAGGAAGGTTGTAACAGAAACTGTGCTAAGATAATGGTGCCTATTAGCCCCCTTGGGATTGTCCCTATATTCAGGTAAATTACCAGACGTTCTCAAACAAGGGAGACCTTGTCAAGGTAGATGGTGAGGAAATAACTTGCCTCCTATATGCAGACAACATAGTAATATTAGATCTGACCCCCATTGGACTACAAAAAAGACTGGATCTTCTTAAAACCTTTGCAAAAGACCACTTTTTGAAAATAAATATATCTAAAAGTAAAGTTAGGGTTTTTAAAGATAAACATCAATTGAAGAAAACAAATTATATGTGGCGATTGAGATTAAAAAAACTTGAGATAGTTAACTCTTATGAATACTTGGGGAAAATCTTTAGCGCTAATCTTTTAGAAAGGAATCACACTTGTCATGTACATACAAAAGCAATGAGCCATGCAAATGGGCTAAGGTCATTTTATAATGCCTATAGCCACAGACACGTTTTCTTTCTAATTCAGTTGTATTGTTTAAAAAATCTCCATGTCTATTGTATGCAACAGAGGTTATGCCAACTTTACTGGTCCTTTAGAGACTCAACTGAGGGAAAACTTCTTTGAAAATTATGCAGTTTGAATACTCTAGCTTCCCCAGCTTCCCTCCTTTTAGAACTGGGTCATGTTAAAATTTTTGTGATGGGTCTGGTGGCAGTCATTCTTGGGGACTCTGGTTGATCCAGACTGAGCCCAATTCTCTAAAGAGGCTTCTCTAGAGAGTATTTTTCATCGATCAAAGACAAAAAAGCACTTTAAGAGGAATTTGTATGCAGTCTTAGACCTTTTTAAACTAAATCAAGAGGTCATCTATTTCTATGTCAGAATTTATGTTATTTCTTAAAAACTCAAGCACTGTACTTAGGGGTTGATTAGGATGGAGGAAGGACCGCCACCGCCAGCCATGCGGTCCTTCCGTCCTCCGACCGCGATTTCCCCCGCCAAATTAGGATGGTGGGGGGGAATCTCACCGCGACCGTGGTGGTCGCAAAGACCGTCCGCCACGGAACCGCCACAGGCAATCCTTACGATTGCCTGGCGGAGCAGTCTTCGCCAGTAAAATGGCGGCGGTGCCTAGCAGGCACCGTCCACCAAATTACGATGTTGCCTGTAGACAGCATTTCCATGGCGGTTCCACCGCCATGGAAAGGCTGGCGGGGATTGGGTTTGGGGGCCCGTTGCGGGCCCCCCTTGTTTTGGGGGAGGCGAGGGTGCACTTGGGGGGTACCCATGGTACCCCCCTACATTTCACAGCACTACGTGGCAGGCACCGTGTGGTGCCTGCCACGTAGTGCTGTGAAATGCACAACATGGCATTTTAGCATCGCGGCGGGTGCTGCTGTCAGCAGCAATCGCCGCAATGTTAAAATGCAGGATCCGACCGCAACGGTGGCAGTCGCATCCTGATCCGGTGTGCGGGACCACCGCATGCATGGCGGACGGTCCCGGTTTACACCAGGATGGCGGACGGACTCCAGTCTGTCCGCCATCCTAATGAGCCCCTTAGTATGGAGTTAGATACGGCTCCTTGCCGTTTAAATAGTAGATGCGACTTGGTTAGCGCTACTTGTAGTACATGGAACATGGAAAATAAAGTTAATCGTTTGTTACTTCTTGTTAGATTAAAAATGTTACTAGTAAGGAATATCACAGGAATCTGGGAAAGAGTTAGCAGAAATTAGCAAATATGCAATTTATGCACTCAGAGAATTCAAGATTTTGATCATGTTGGTTTTGTCTGCCCTGCTCTGCGTATGTCTCCTTTTAAGTTTTTAAAGATGTTGTTTGTTCATAATGGTATCTTTACTGTAGACAAAGCACGTGCACTTTTAAATCGTCCAGAAAATGAAATGATTTGTTTCAACAATTTTTCGATTTTGTTTTACTAGTTATTTAAAACTATATTGATATTGAATTGATTATTGATACCTTTTATTAGTTTATACTCTGATGCAATTAGTTTTATGACATTCTTCGTTGCTTACACTTTGTTATATTTTGTTATATTTTGCAATGATGTTTGTGTACTTTTAACAATCCAGAAATTGAAATGTCCCAAAAATTATTGTTAGCAGTATTTAAAGTTTTATTGATATTAACATAATCATTGACCTAATGATTTTATGGTTCTTTTTGCTCCCTGTGCTCAGATGTAAGCAAGAGGGAGCTGGGAGTCGCTTGTTTTATAATTTTGTTGGTGTTTAGTTTAGGACTAAAATAATAAAGGATTTGTCTGTCTGTTGCTGGTAAAGAATTGGATTAAGTAGTTTAGGGTGGAGGCAGCGGTAGCAACAGCGGTCCAGGGGGAGGTATGAGTCTCAATGAGTTTTAATGCGGAAGACTTGCCTCTTGGTGGCAATTGCCAATATATTGACTCTGTTAATGTATAATTGCTTGAGTTAACGTTTTAAGGAAATTAAGGAATTCACTGTATTTTGTTGTAAGAAAGCTTGAATAAGAGATGCTAGCACAAACAAAAAGACTCAGTGGGGCATATTATCAAGAACGGCGTTAAAATTATCGCCGGTTTAGCGGCAGAAAACTGCCGCTAAAGCGGCGATAATGGGCTTGATAATATGCCCTGGAGAATTCCAATAGAAGCCCATGTTCACACCAGAACATGGACTTCTATTGGAATTCTCAAGGGCATATTATCAAGCCCATTATCGCCGCTTTAGCGGCAGTTTTCTGTCGCTAAACCGGCGATAATGTTTAACGCCGTTCTTGATAATATGCCCCAGAAAGTCACAAGGGGCAGGGAGAAAAGGGAGATTTGGAGCTAATACAAATGTGACAGTAAGTCAAATTCAAGAGCCCTTAGGCGATAAGTGTTTGCAGAGTAGGCAGAGCTTGTATAGAAGCATGAACGCTGAACAAGACATAGCTCTCCCAGCTCTAACTTCTAACTGCCATGTTGCAGGTAGTGGATGTGATCTTGTCATCACAGTTATCCTTCCCTCTGTTAGGGTATTTAGGGCAGGAACAGGAGGTTGGACTTGTTGGATGATGTCATTTTCACAGAACCTCGCTTATCATCCTCGTCATGGTTTTCCCAGATCCCCAAAATGAGTGTAGCTCATCTGGAGAGTTTTTAAAAAAAATTTATTGGGTGTTTAGCAACATACAAATAAGAATACATCCATCTCTGCATGGTTGGCTGGAGATACATTACTTTGAACGCAACATAACAATCGTCCAGGGTACATTTCGATCATAGTGCATGAACTAATACATGGAATAATACTTAGGCTTGCTCATTGTCCGATGAAGGCAGATCTCGAGACCTCAAATAACCCAGCAACGGTTCCCAAATGTCTCTTGGTCTTGATGTGGGCGGTAGTTCTTCCGCGTATGTTTCCAGATTTACTTTACAATACACCAGGTCTTGCACCCATTGCTCCGGACGTAGAGCCGCTCTACTTTCCCAGGTCATCGCCACCCTCCTTTTGGCAAGCAACATAGCAACGTGCACAAATTTCCCAGTTGCACCCTTGAGATGCGGGACAATTCCCAATAAGCATATTTTTGGACAACATTGTAGTGCAATACTGGTCATTGAGTTCAGCCGGGACATCACCTCCACCCAGAACTCCTGTATTTTCCGACAATGCCATAAAATCTGCCCCCGGAGACCCACATCGTTTGCATTCGTCAGATTCTCTGAGCCCATCCATTTGTAACCGTGCAGGCGTATAATAAACTTGATGTAGATATTTAAAGTGTATAATGCGTAAGTTATTGTTTGAAGTCCGGCTCTCAGTGATCCGGCAACAATATTCCCATTCTTTCTGCGTGATTTGGATCTCGAGTGTGTCGTTCCAGCGGGCCAGGCTGGTGTCCGGGCCCGGAGGGATTTCTTCCCGTACCGCTCGGTATAATTTGGTGACTAGTTTGTGTCTCGTTGGACTCGCTAGTAATGTCTGCAGTGCATGCAGTGTCGGTGGCTCCTCCGGGAAGGTGTGAAAATGTGCTTTGACAGCGGTTCGTAATCTGCAATATGTAAACATAAAGAGCGGTGTCTTATTCTGTATATATTGCAGCTGCTCCGGGGACATAAAAGAGCTGTTCTGGAATAGGTCTTGCATATTATCTATGCACGCTAGCCTGAGTGACCGCACGGCCCCTGCTTCTTGTGTGACCGAAAGCGCGGCGCGATGTGCGATGGGGAGCAGTGGGGCATATATCGGGAGCTTTGACGTCAGGCGGCCTATCGCTTGCCAGGCTGGTATGGTACAGTCAGTAGTGTTAATCTCGTGTTTGGGGGTGTTACATTTGGAATGTGTTAAAATGCTGCGCAGAGGTTCTGGATGGGCATCTCCATCCTCCACAGCTATATGTGGGAGGAACATATGTTGATTATACCAATAGTGGGCGTATTGCGCTTGAGCACAGAGATAATACAGATATAGGTTAGGGACTCCAAAGCCGCCTCTCCTGTAGTCCTGAGTAAGTGTGTGCCAGCTTACCCGGGGTTGTTTGCCGCTATAGACCAGTTTTAGCAATTGTGAGCGTAGATTTTTGAAAATTGGCTGGGAAGCCTGATGGGTATATTACTAAAAAGGTATAGAAAGCATGGCAGAACTATCATTTTTTTTTTGATAATCAAATTTATTGAATTTTTCCCAAGAACAACAATACGTTGGTAGCATGACAGACACAGTAATTAAAAGCATGATAGACGATAAAGACAACAAGGATTCGCAAGGCATTGATAATGTGAATATAGCACCTGATGACGAGCAATCACTTATCCGGCCCATCTAACCCCTCAAACGGGCAGTGAGTTGAACCATTTGCCCCATATTTTAACAAAACGTTCAGGGCATCCTCGGGCCTCAAAGAGGGGTTCTTCTTGGGCTCCACACCAGTCCACCCCCGTCTCCATTGCCGCATCGTAGGTGGCTTGGCCTGGGACCAGAGCGCAGCAATATCACGCTTTGCCACCGCTAATGCCGTTCCCAGGAAGCGCTTGTCAGACCGGGATCCATTAAGGCCATCAAACACCCCCAGGAGCAGGCGCCGCGGGTCATGGGGGACCTCCCAGCCTAGGGTCTGTGTGAGTTCACCTTCCACCCCTGCCCAGAACGGCGCAAGGGCGGGACACTGCCACACCATGTGGTAGAAATCCGCCGGGGCGTGGCTGCATCAGAACTATCATTTTAATAAGAGCCATGCGGTCCGCAAGCGAGAGCGGCAGCGCGACTCATCTCGCGACCTGTTTTTCTAATCTGCAGTATGCCCTGCCATAATTATCTCTCACCACTACTTCTGGATTGCGATGTACCATGATGCCTAGATACTTGACAGGGTCGACGGCCCACTCAAGGGGAAAATCTAATTAGTACGGGCCGTGCATTCAGTTAAGGGCACCGCGATTGACTTGGCCCAATTGATACTAAGGCCAGAGAACCGCCCAAAGCGGATATATTCCCGTAAGATCGGTCCTAAGTATTTCTGTGGTCTCTGACATACAGTACCATATCGTCCGCGTACAGCGAAATGTTGACCGGTCTCAATGCGAACTGCAGTGCAGACTCTCTGTGTCTTTGTCTAATAATACATGCTAAGGGTTCCAATAGGATTGAAAAAAAGGAGTGGCGACAGAGGACACCCCTGCCTTGTCCCTCTGCGAATTTTGATAGGTTCCGATGTCAGGCCCTCTATCCGCACCCTCGCTGTTGGGTCAGTATATAAGAGTCACACCCACCTGCGGAAAACTACAGGTAACCCCATTCTTTCTAGTATGTAAAACATATATCCCCATTCTATAGAGTCAAAGGCCTTAGCTGCGTCGAGCAGTACGCCCACTGCCGGCAATTCGGGATTTAGGACATGGAACAGGGCAAAAATTGTGCGCAGATTATGCGCCGTAGATCTCTCCAGTATAAAAGCAGACTGATCAGGTAAAACCATAGTCGGGAGTAGGGGTTGGAGTCTGGTGGCGAGTATTTTAGCCAGAATTTTAGTGTCTGTATTGATGAGAGAAAGTGGACGATATGATTCTCAGCGTGATGGGGGCCTATCTTTTTTTAACAAGGCAATAATCAAACCCTCTCTGAGTGTGGGCGGTAGCCTGCCACTTTCATAGGCCTCCTCATACATAGCTAGTAGGTGAGGCACCAACTCATCCGCGAATTCCTTGTAGAACTCGCTTGGGAGTCCGTCCGGCCCCGGCGCCTTCCTGTTTGGCAGAGCCCGAATCGTTTCCCTGATTTCCTCTGCTTCTATCGGTCGAGACAGGTACTCCCGATGTGTGTTAGACAGCCAGACAAGAGCAATATCAGCGAGGTATTCATTCAGCTCCTCTGAGTCCACCCCACCTTTTGATGTGTAAAGATCAGCATAGAAGGTCTGAAACTGGGTTGTGATAGCTTGTGTTGTGAAATGATCTTCCCCCATATCATCCGTGATGTGAGTAATGGTGTGATGGTCCTGCCTTCTCTTAACTATGACAGCTAGGTTGTGCCCTGGCCGGCCGCCCTCACCATATGCCCTCGCCACATGCCTCCTTGATAGGTACTTTCCCTCATCAACCGCCAGCTCATTGTATTCTAGCACCAGTTCTTTGATTTTGGCCAGATTGGACAAAGTCGGGGTCGTATCTTGCGTGCTTTCGAGTAGTTTCAATGCAGTTTCCAACCTCGCGAGCCGTCCCCGTATATCCCTTAATATGCCTGCGTTTGTGCTAATACAGGTTCCTCTGATTGTGGCCTTAAAGACTTCCCAGAGGGTGGCCGCCTCACTAACTGTCCCCACATTAAGAGTAAAGTATTGCTGAATAGCTTCTCTAATCGTGGCCGTATATGTCGGGTCCAGCAACGCCTCTGCTCTAAATCTCCATGTGAATTGACTGGGGGTCATGGTCGGAATATGTAGTGTGAGTTTGACTGGGTTGTGGTCTGACAGGGTTCAGGGCAGCCTAGCTATGTCGGTTACCCACGCATTGGTTCCCTCACTGAGGAGCTAGTAGTCTAGCCTCGACCAACTCCCGTGTGCATTGGACATGCATGTCCCTTCTAATGTGTCTGCATTCCGTGTTCTCCACGTGTCTATAAGCCCAAGTTCCTCCATTCCCGCTACGATAACTTTGGCCGCCCTGGGAGAATGCCCTCTCTGTTGACTCGATTTGTCTTTAGATGGGTCCAAATGTGTATTGAGGTCCACACCCTATATTATTTCTGAGTCTGGCCATCCCCGCAGCACTGTCATCAATCCCTCGTAGAACTTTGGTTCATCCGTGTTGGGCCCATAAGTGTTCACTAGTGTGATGTGCTTCCCATGTAACTTGCCATGGACAATGGCATATCTCCCGTTGTCGTCTGTGACTGAATTGAGCTCTGCGAAGGGAGTGCCCTTTTTAACAAGAATGGCTATCCCTCTTGCGTTGGAGGAGTATGAGGAGAATACGCGATATCCCGCCCACTGCGCTCCCATCCTGGTTTCGTTATGTTTAGTGAGGTGTGTCTCTTGGAGGAGAGCTACCTTGATGTGGTGTCTGTCGAGGTGCACTAGCACCTGTCTTATTTTCTTAGGACAGTTCAGCCCCCGCACATTCCACATCACATATGCAATTGAAACTTTATCTATCTGCGTAACCCCAGCCATCTAGCATAACCAGGACATGTAGGTCTTTTATATGCGTCCAGATGCCAAATATAGAGATGTCAATGCAGCAGCAAGCCATGAAGAGCAAACCCACAACAGAGAAACGGATACATCCACTCCCCCCAGCCCATCCCACCCACAACAGCATCCCAATTATCCTGAGGACAATACACAACAAAACTCACCCCCCCACCCATACACAACCTGCTTAAGGTGAAAAGTGAAAGACAGGAATGCCCACTGGAGGGACATTAGGAGCCCGAACAGCCTCCGATAGGGAGGTGGCCAGGCAATGCAGATTACGGTTCACATCACATTTACCCCTTTGCGTGTTTGCAATATATTTACGTGCTTAGTGATGATTCAATATTATCGATCTGCCCAAAGTCTCAGTCTGAGTCCATTGATTCCTGCGAGTGTTGGGTACGCGCCTTTTTTTGCATGGATTTGAGGAACTCCTGCACTGCCTTAGGGGAGTTAAAAAATTTCTGCTGGCCTTCGTAGTCAATCCGCAGCCTCGCCGGGTATAGCATGGCATATGTAATGTGCGCTTTTTGTAGCTGTTTCTTGACCGCGGTAAACTCTCTCCTTGCTGCTTGAACCGTGGCTGTGAAGTCCGGATAGAAGGCTACCTGGAATCCGCGGTAATTTATGTCGGCTTTCTCGCGGGCCAGGCGCAGGATTGCGTCGCGATCACGGTAATTTAGAAGTTTGGCGATTACCGGTCTGGGGGGGAGCACCAGGGGGTGGCCTCGCTGCCAAAGATCTGTGGGCGCGCTCTACCACAAACATTATTGACAGGCTTTCTCGGCTGAACAGGTCAGCAAGCATCTGCTCCACGTATTCCTCCATCTTTCCGGTGTTGGTGGACTCCGGAATGCCAATAATGCGAACATTGCTGCGGCACGAACGCACCTCTAAATCTTCATTTTTGGCCTGAATTATGGAGAGGAGCTTCTCCATGTCGGTGCATTTGGTCGCTGTGGTCTGGAGCCCGTCTTCTACATTGGAGATTCTTTGCTCCGCTTTGGTGATTCTTGAGGTGTGCTTGTCGAGCTTTGCCGACATGGAGTCCATCCGTTGGTTCAGGGAGTCCATTTTGTTGTCTATGGACATGAGGCTCTGCTGCATTGCCTGAAGCATCGCTGCGAGTTGAGCAGTGTCTGGCACGGCTGAAGGCTGTTCCTGCAAATCTTGCTCGCCCTGCTCAGTTTGTGCCGTTTTGAGTGACTTTTTCGCTTCAAAGGTGAGGTGAGGCTGTCCCTTGTCCGGTTTTCCCATTTTGGAGATGAGCACAAAATGGCGGCTATCCTCCCTGTCGGTTAGGGTCTGCAGTTATATGCAGCAGAGTGCTCTCGTCTGCCCGTTTCAGTAATGTTGAAATGGCCTAACTTCACTGCGCTTCGCTCCCCCAGGCAATCAGTCTAGTCCCAGTGCCCTTCAAGTGTGTGGCCAGCTGCTACGCGCTCAAATCACCAGCGCAGCGCTCCCTCCAGCTCCCACAGTGCAGCAGCTATGTGCAGGGGACAGTTCCTTTGGTCTTGGGGATTAAATATAAATGGATGACTTTCCCCCTGCGCAGGAATTGCACTGCTACTGGCGCTATATGGGCCCAATGTCGAGCTTACTTGTGGGGGGAGCTGCAGCTCTCCCGATGCAGGGCGGCAGTCTTCAGCGGGGGAGGGGGGCACACCACTTGGTGGATCGCTGTCGTCCCCTCGTTGCAGCCCGTCTCTAGGGGGGTCAAAATGGTGCCTCCGCCACTCCACTGCACAGCCGGTGCCCACAGGAGGCCCCCGAGTCCGCCGATCAGCCAGCAGGCGCCCCCGCAGCCAGCAGCGGCGTCCGACGCACCGATCCCGGCAGGCCACGCCTCAACCCGCTCCGGAGCGCGGCCCCAGGCCAAGCGCAGCAGACAGGTCAGAGGCCCTCACCGCAGCGGCTTCACAGTTCAGAGCGCTCCCGTGGTCCCCCCCCCCACAGCAGCGATACAGCACGCCGGCACCGGTCCCGTGATTACTTATCTCCGCCACAGTTACTGATGATGCCGGTTGGCCACAGGGCAGAGACAGCGAAGTTGCGGCCAGCCTCTATGCTGTCACGGCTTGCCAAAGGCCGCACTGGAGCTCGGGCCCATCCGCGCCTGGTCTCGCGCCTCTCGTGTCCACGGCAGCTACGCACACCCAGGCAGGATTACGGGGCAGAAAAGTACAGCAGCAACCGTTCTGTGTTTATTCCATAACTTTCGGGGTCCGTGAGTGCTGGATGACAGGATATTGGGCGGATTGGGTTAGCCTGGCCGGCGGAGCTGCACTAATGTGCGGCCATCTTGCTTCGGGCTCTCTAGCGCCCCCTCAGCTCATCTGGAGAGTTACAGAGCCAGTGTGGGTGAGGGTGGCACAGCCTTTCGGAGTGATTCCCTCCTTAGATTAACTGGTAACAGCAGTAAGTTGTTGGAAAGAGTGGATGTACCCAGGAATGTGAATTCTTCAAAAACCCAGTGCAAGAGAGCACTCATTTGTCTACTAACTTGGAGGTTTCAGCTACTGGCCCCTATCCAATGCTGAATGTCCTTCCTTTAATACAAGAAACCTTATATAGCATTCTTGAAGCACCAATTTTAGCAAATAAGAATATGAAAAAACATACTGGTGTGCTAAAAGATATAGCCTAGGAGCTGAAATTGATTAACTCTGTATGCCAGCAGTATTCAGGCCGATATCGAACTCGGAGGAAGTAAAATGTTAAAAGGGGGCAGGGAGTGGAGTGCTCGCCTGTATATATTTCCACGTGGCCAATGTTGGTAAAAAGAAGGTATAGCTCATATGTTGGTATTCATTGTAGACCAGGGAAGCGAGTGAAGAGAAGGGAGAATGTGAAAGTTTCTGCACTAAAACCATAAACATGGTGAGGACAAGTAGGAATAATCATGCAGATAGGAAAATCAAAGTAATGAGTGGAGGTAATAAAAGGGCACATGCATTAGTGGAGAAAGGGGTATCAGTTCTGAAGGGCTTGAAGAGTAAAAAGCAAAAATAGCCCAAAGAGAAAGCAAAAAGGAGTGGATAGGTAACCGCGATGCAGGCAAGGCCTCTACCTTGGGAAAAGAGGCTCTTAAAGCAGAGAGAATCCAGAAATTAGCTCCCAGGAGGAACTCCAATGATAGAAAGTTTAACAAATTGCCCCCTAGTGGAACACCCAAACCACAGAGGTTTGAACCGAAAAACACTTGTGTTTATCTAGAAGTTCGACGGGGAGGGAAAAATCAAATAAATGGAATCCCTTGAATAGGTTAAACCTGTTGAAGTCTTTCCAGAGTGGCCATTCGGTACAGGATATCTCATAAAGGGATATTGAGCAAGTGGCCTTCTATCAAAGTGACAGTGGTAGCAAAATAACAAAAGTTTAGCTCCACTCCTGTTTGGTAGTGAACATAATTCTGAATGCTAAGTTAGAGCTTAACAGTATAGGCCTAAGACTTCTCCTAGAGGAGTTTTTAGGAGGCTGAGTGACCAATGGCAAACACCTTTAAATAATCATGCCAGATTGAGCGAACAACTAAGAAGTTCTTCTACATTGATGGTTGGCGCTAGATTACCTCAAAAGTGGTCTGTGGGGTATGAACGAGGAAGGTTTGAAATAACCGTACCCAGTAAAATAACTGACAAGCAAGAGAAGGCTCAGCCTCTCATAAAATCGCTATGCATGCCCAACCTCCTTCCAAGAGAATAATCCCTCTTGGCTGGCTTGTGTGGACTACGTATCAGGAGCATCAGGTAACCTGGGTGTCTTCTTCTGGAACGTACATGGTGCAAAGCATTTAGAAAGGTGTGGGATGAAAATAAACTTATTTGTTTCCAGGAGAAGTGGTTAGCTGGTGAGAATCTGAACCTAAATGGTTGCATACAATTTAGGAAATACGCTAGTAAAAACTGTTGCTGGACGTCTATTTGGGGGTCTGCAAACAAAAAGTTCTACGAAATGTGCCAAAGATGCCAGGCTAATAAAAATCAACAGTGACTGGGTGAATGCAAATGTGGTAAATCTGTATAAAGGTACATTTACCACTCATACTCTATTTGTGATTAATGTGTAAGTTAACCATAGTTTGAATATTCATAATGATAAGCAACTGCAGCTGGTTAGGAAAGATTTATCTCACCTGGAGGATTTGTTCCAATCCTTCTTCATAATAATTGTGAACGATTCTAATTTGCGTCTTTCTCCAGTTGTGGTTGATAGCCTTCAGAAGGAAATGTTCGAAGCATATAAGATCCCAAAAGCAATTTTCCAAAATTGGCGCCTACAGGAAAAGGCACAGTGACTAACACAGGGCCTCATTTACAAGGAACTGACCCATTGCTGCATTAAAGCAGCGATATATCAGTTTTCTTACGCCTGTGGGAGAGACCCTTGCGCCACCATGGATGCGCCGTATTTACAATACAGCGCACCATGCATGGTGCATAGTTTTTTGGCGCATAGCTGGAGTTGGCGTGAAAACCGTCACAACGCCAGCAATGTATCAAAATACAGAGGCAATGCGTCAGTTTTCAGTGACGCCTCGTCTACTGTATGGGGACCAATATAATAGAGCGTGAATAGGTGGAAAACTCACCTTGTGCTCTATTACATTGGTACTGTATGTCACGCATACAAGTGGGGAAAGTGTACTTATGTGTACCACTATGCCCACTTGCATGCTTGACAGAAGACAGTAATGTCGCAAAATGTAACATTTACTGGCTTGCCTACCTTATGTATACACATACCTGTTGGGGGGATGACACTTTCATCGTAGGAACTCACTTCAGCTCGTCAACTTCCACTGCAACAGCCAATGCATCATTCCTACGCCTGGGTTTGTCAGGAGTAGGGATTGTGATGCATTGGCAGTGCAGCGGCAGGCTGCGTGAAAAAATAGTGTTAAATACCACTGCGTCAGTTTCAAGGTAGGCCTTTCCGATGCAACGCCTACCTTGCATAAATTAAAATCCCAGGCGGCGCAGGCGATTTTCACGCAGGTGAAAACCGACGCAGCCTGTAAAAAAGTGACACATCCGCATTTATGCAAATGTGGAGCAGATGCAGCGTCGCCATAGCTTCAAAAAAAGTGACACAATGGCAGCGCAAGGCGACATAAGGGGCTTGTAAATAATCCCCATAGTGTCTAGCTGAGACAAGTCTTATACGTTAAAACAACCGCTTTAGGGGTGCAATCCATGCGGCACAAACCTCTATACATGGTAAACAGAAGTGTGCAATAGACTATTGGCCTTATGACGGGTTTGGCAGTCTTGGAGTGTGCAGCCACGCCAGCACCCCGCTCCAAAACCGCCAAACCCATAGTCTGGCTTGCTTCCATATTCTGATTGGAATACAGGTCGGGTGGTCCTGCGGTGGCTGGCCCACGGGTGTACCTTTTCAAAGGCTTGTATGTGAGCCTTAGAAAGGCAGCGCAGTGGGACCGCCACGGCGAGTTTCAGCACGGCATGGACTGTAAAGTCCATGCCGTGCTGGAACAGGGGGTGCATACATACGGTGGGCACACCATGTGCCCTCCTGCATGCATCCCCTGGCCCAGAGGCAACAGGGGGCCCTGTTGGGCCCCCTTAGTTTCCTCACCACCACAGTTTTCATGGCAGGCTCCCCGCCATGAAAACTCTAGCCTCTTTATACCTTGGTGACCTTCCAACGGCCTTGAGGGAGGCCATGCCCTCCTCCCTCTTCAAAGAAATCTTGAGGATTTTAGCAATTATTGTGTGGCAAATGATTTAACCATCAATATGGAAAAAACTAAAATAGTCATATTTGGGAGGAAGTCCAAACCCTAAACTTGGTCACTTGGGGATAGAATAGTGGAAGTAGTTACCTCGTATAAGTACTTGAGTATGATATTTAACAAAACATTTTATTTCAAGTTGCACCTAGAAGCTACATAATCCTGTGTTTTAACCCCGGAAGAGGGGGTTTAATAAAGTTCAAAACAAAGCCTGGAGGGACGCCCCTGACTCCAGTACATACGGCTTACAGGGCAATGATTCCCCTGCAATGCTTATTGGGGGAAAAACTCGTATGGCTGGGTTCAAACCATAATTCGGATACAACCAAAGGCAAATGTTAAAAACATTTACAAGGACTCCCTAAGGTTTAATGGCACAGGCAGTAAGAGTTGAATCTAGTCTGTAGTCCTGGAATTAAAAATTATATAGTGACTTAAAAAGGTGCAAACATATGAGAGCAAACCCTTTGAGAATTGCAGAAAGTTTTAATATTGCAGAGTTTAAGGTAGTTCTAAAAAAGACCTAAATTAATTGTGTGCAAGGGAGACGAGGTTTCAGACTTACATTAATGGGCCAGTAAGAGATCTGCTTGTTATTTAATTGAACCTTGGCAGGCAAATTCAGCTTACCCATACCAGGCAGAATTACCCGGTCCTTAGATGTGCATGCTTTTATTGAAATTTCTCTCTGCTTTGTATCTTTTGTGTATAAGTGCATATAATATACATGGTATATTGGATGGGGATGTACTTGTGGACTACACAGTGAAAATTTTAACGTTCATTTAATGTTTGCTTGAATGTTTACATTTATTATCAGCGAAGCGCATAATTTTAAAATTGATTGTTGTAAAGAATAATACACGGCATAGAAGAGATGCAATCTGACTGCTGTATGTACGGACTTTTTTGATGGAACGTGCGCCTGGACGGTTTTTTAAATCAGTTCTTAGTTAATGGTATTATATGTTTTAAACTGGTTTTAAATGCGATGTTGGTTGGTTGCTAGCATTTCATGCAGTTGATTAATTTGTTTGGATATTGTTCTCTCGTATGTTTTGCTAGGGACTGTTCCAGTCTTAGTTCTTGGTAGTTTTGTTCTCTTGTGGGTATTTCTAGAAATTGGAATAGTGTTGGTTGGCTTATTCCAAGTCTCCCTTGCAAGGAATTGTGCCACCCTTCCACTGCATTGTTAGTTTTTGCCATTTAAGAGCTGGATTTCTCTTCATAAAATGTGCTATTTTGGATGTGTCCGCATTCTGGTTGGTGCAGACAACCAATCCAAGTGTCTTCAAAATATTCTATTAGTGGTGAGAGTTTATTTTCATTTCACTGGTAGTATGGGGATTCTACTCAAAAGTCATAGGCTAACGCTATTAACATTTTTACTGATATGTAAATTCTGCATTTGTAGCATATTCTATACCAAGTGTTGATTTTTGTAGGTGCCTCTATATACTCTGGTTGGAGTGGTAGCAGCACCCTCGTATTGCTGTGTGTGGGTAAAACTTTAAGATAGCTGATTTCATAGGTTATTCTAAATCAATAATAATTATTTGGGTATTGCAAGTGTTTTTGTTTGATTTGTGTTGAGTTCATTTTAGGTTGTACTTTTCTTGTTTGGCAGTAGTACATATATTCAATGCGCATCAATGTTATGGTATTGTCTATACATAGGGCATCGTTACGATGCCGGTCGGATTCTCTTCCGACCGACAACGTAGTGGAAGCGGGAATGCCTGACAAGGAGTCGGTGGTCCCGCTGCCCTTATTATAATGCGACCACCTTCACTGCGGTCGCAAAGTGTATATTTTCTATTGTGGCTTGTGCTGCGGGTTTCCTGTCGCGGGCACTAGGCCTTCCCACACAAGTGAGGTACCATTTTTATCAGGAGACTTGGGGAAATGCTGGGTGGGTGGAAGCCTGTGGCTCCCCACCGATTCCAGAACTTTCCAACACAAAATTTGAGGACATTGTGGTTTTGTGTTACAAACTTTGAGGTTTGCAAGGGATTCTGGGTAACAGAACCTGGTGAGAGCCACACAAGTCACCCCATCCTGAATTCACCTAGATGTCTAGTTTTCAAAAATGTACAGGTTTTCTAGGTTTCCCCAGGTGCCGGCTGAGCTAGGGTCCGAAATCCACAGCTAGACACATTGCGAAAAAAGGGTCAGTTTTCACTGGAAAAATGTGACTTGCCCTTGTTGCGTTTTGGGCCGTTTCCTGTCACGGGCGCTAGGCCTACCCACACAAGTGAGGTACCATTTTTACTGGGAGACTTCGTGAAATGCTGGGTGGGTGGAAGTTTGTGCCTCCCTGCAGATTCCAGGACTTTCCTTCACAGAAATGTAAGAAAAATGTGTTTTTCTTTTTACAAAGTTTGAGGTTTGCAAGGGATTATGGGTAACAGATCCTGGTGAAAGCCAAACAAGTCACCCGATCCTAGATTCGGCTGGATGTCTAGTTTTCAAAAATGTACAGGTTTGCTAAGTTTCCCTAAGTGCCGGCTGAGCTAGGGTCCAAAATCTACAGCTAGACACATTGCGAAAAAAGGGTCAGTTTTCACTGGAAAAATGTGATCTTCCCATGTTGCTCTTTGTGCCGTTTCTAGGCCTACCCACACAAGTGAGGAACCATTTTTATCAGGAGACTTGGGGAAATGCTGGATGGGTGGAAGTCTGTGGCTCCCCACCGATTCCAGAACTTTCTAACACAAAATTTGAGGACAATATGGTTTTGTTTTACAAACTTTGAGGTTTGCAAGGGATTCTGGGTAACCGAACCTGGTGAGAGCCACACAAGTCACCCCATCCTGAATTCACCTAGATGTCTAGTTTTCAGAAATTTACATGTTTTCTAGGTTTCCCCAGGTGCCGGCTGAGCTAGTGTCCAGAATCCACAGCTAGGCACATTGCGAAGAAAGGGTCAGTTTTCACTAGAAAAATGTGATATATCCATGTTGCGTTTAGGGCAGTTTCCTGGCACTAGGCCTACCCACACAAGTGAGGTACCATTTTTATCGGGAGACTTAGGGGAACACAAAATTGTAGAAAAAGTGTTATTACCTGTTGACTTTCTATGCATTGCTGCCTTCCAAATGTAATACAATGTGTAAAAAAGAAGTCACTTTGAAAAATGTCCTCAAATTCACATGCTAGTATGGTACCCACAATTTCAGAGATGTGCAAATAACTACTGCTTCTAAACTCTATATTTTGTTCCCATTTCAGAAATTCATTAGTGTCCTTGATACCTATTTTTCACTCTTTATATTTTACCAAGTGAATTGCTACATACTCGGTACACAATGAAAATCCATTGCAAGGCGCAGCTCAGTTATTGGTTCTTGGTCAGCGGCGGCTTCTGCTCGAGGGCCTTGGGGCTCCGCCCCCATTACTTTTACCCCCCAGGCAGGTTATAATTGAAGTAATTTGTTCACGCTAATTATGTTCTATTTTTGCTTTAAAAAACACTTACACAAGCTTCATGCTGGCTGAGGGGCTGCTGCACACTGCCAGTCACATGCTTCCTGATTTGTGGCCTCAACAACAACAACATGCTGCGGACCTAACCTCTCAATTATTTGCCGGGCTGATGATCTGACTGCCCTAAGGCCTGTGAGGTCTTCAGCTCAGCAAAGACATAGCTTCGAGAACCAGTCTCCACCTCCTGATGACGTGAGGGTAAAATTAGCCCTGGGCGGCTTAGACAGAAGCCTTATAATGCTGGGGCTTCACGTCAATCATGAATCTTGCACTGCAGAGACGGAGGCCTCTGCAGTGCTCAGTAAGCTATTGCAAAAGACACACACAATTGATGGACGGAATGCAGAACAAATCAAAACATTCACCCCCAGTCAAGGGATCTGGGTTAAATCCATCATTCTTTTGCTCACCATGCCACCCCAGTTTAGACCTGGCCATATGCAAATCAGTCTTGACCCTGTGCCTCATGGGAACAGTCCAGCCCGAACTGCCAAGCCAGGTCCTCCCTGGACCGGAACCAAGCATCCTAGGACCGGTTTCGGGGTTTCACCCCTCTTCAGCCAGGATAGCTTGATTCCAGTGGCACAGTGAGCCCAGGACCCACGTCTGGGCATACCTGGCGCACTTAGGGCGTGAAAGCAAAAGACACACTGGAATGGCATGGTGAGCAAAAAAACGATGGATTTAGGCCCAGATCTCTGTACTGGGGTGAATGTATGACATTGTTCTGCATTCTGTCCATCAATTGTTCTTTTTGCATTTGTCACCCCGAGTGGGACGGGTATGCCCAGGCGTGGGTCCCGTGCTCTCCATGCCACTGGAGTCAAGCTATCCTGGCTGATGAGGGCTGAAAGCCCGAACCCGGTCCTAGGATGCTTGTTTCCAGTCCAGGGAGGACCTGGCCTGGCAGTTCGGGCTGGACTGTTCCCATTGGGTGCAGGGTCAAGACTGATTTGCATATGGCTGGGTCCAAACTGGAATGGCATGGTGAGCAAAAAAACGATGGATTTAGGCCCAGATCTCTGTACTGGGGTGAATGTATGACATTGTTCTGCATTCTGTCCATCAATTGTTCTTTTTGCAGTATGCTATTGCAGGCCCCTAATTCTCACGTGCCAATAGAATTGCTGATACCTTGGGGACTGGTAATGTCTGGGTTCTGTAATACTTTAGTATTCCAGATTTTCTCATCTGACTTCTGATTTCCTCTGGCCATCTGTGTAAAAACCTAAGTGGGTTGGAGTTTCAATAATATGCAAAATCTGACCTCCTAAAGATAAACTGCAGCCACCTCCCTTTTACAGCGCCACTCTTTCCCTGTGGAATCAGAAGATGGGGTTTCAGATAACCTAGACCAAGATAACCCCAGTAATTATCGGCCAATCTCCCTGCTACCATGGCTGAACAAGATCCTGGAGAAATATGTCAACACAGTACTGGTAGAGTTCCTGGAGAACAACCATTTGCTCGATCTCTCCCAGACAGGAATCCGTCCCATGCATGGGACCGAAACCGCCCTTCTCGCGGTAACTGAAGAGGCCAGGAAGATCCTGGATCAAGGAGGCTCCGCAGCAATCATCCTCCTTGACTTAAGTGCCGCATTCGACACTGTAAACCACGACATACTAATATACCGACTTACCAACTTAGGAGTTTCAGGAAATGCCGTCACCTGGTTCATATCCTTCCTGGCAGACCGCTCTTTCCAGGATTTTGAGGGCGATATCACCTCCCCCAGCAAGCCATTGGGTTGCGGTGTGCCTCAGGGCTCTTCCCTGAGCCCTACGCTATTTGACATATATATGAGCCCCCTAGCTGAGATTGTCCATCCTTTCGGCATAAAAATCATCACTTATGCCGACGACACTCAGCTAGTGGTGGCCCTTAACCAGCCAAACACCGCCCATAACAACCTGAGTGGATGCTTGGAGGAGGTGGCCAAATGGATGACACTCTCCTGTCTAAAGTTGAACGGAGACAAAACTGAGCTTATGCTCTTAGGTAACACCCCCAAGCTCACTATTAACTCACTGTGGCCCATCTGCCTCGGCCCGGCTCCAGTGCCAAAGGACACAATCAAAAGCTTGGGCATCTGGCTGGATAACTCCTTAACTTTAACAATCAAGCAGCTAAACTTGCAGCCACCTGCTACGGTCTACTTAGGCTACTCCGAAAAATTCTTCCCCTACTTCCATTCCAGGCGAAACAGATTATGGTCCAGGGTCTCATCCTATCACGCCTGGACTTTGGGAATGCCCTCTATTTAGGAGCCCCTCAGTCCACCTTGCGCAAGCTCCAGGTCATCCAAAATTGCGCAGCCCGAACACTCCTTCAGATCCCCCGTCGACTCCCAATCAAACCTGGATTAAAGAACCTCCATTGGCTCCCAGTTAGGGAAAGAATTGAATTCAAGGCCCTGTGCATTGCCCACAGGGCCTTTTGGAAGACGGGTTCTGCCATTAATCAATCATTGATTACCCCCTACCACCCGAATAGACAGCTTAGATCAGCATCTTCCTTCCTCGCCATAGTACCCAGGATAAAAAGAGCTAGATGTGGTGGCCGCTCCTTTTCTTATAACTCGGCCAAGCTCTGGAACGCTCTCCCCCTCCATCTGCGGACAGAGCCCAATTTGCTCCCATTCCGTAAGCTCTTAAAAACTCTGCTCTTCAATAAATCTGAATAGTCTCTAACTGTACGCCTGCACTCGTTGTCTGTAGCGCTAGGGCGCCTTAGGGTAGCTATCGCGCTTAATAAATGGTCTTTTCATTTCATTTCATTTCAGATAAGCGCTTTGTTTACTTTACAGATCTCGTCATTGCATTTTACAGCAGGACCCCTTTCCTAAACTAAAATGCCAACAACTTGGGAGTGAATGCACATGATAACCGTTGCTGCTTTTATGGTTTTATGGCTTTTACACTTCTGCAGAACGAAGATTTCGGTCACTTCTAAAGGCTTTTGAAATATGATAGCTATAATTAATCCTGCGATCAGTGTCCCTGAGATGGTGGGCAACATGTGTTTTCTAGCACTTTGATAGCAAGGCTGTTGAGTACACATGCTCTCATTAGAGCACAGTGCACCCATTTCAACAGATGGAATAAATGGCCACTCAGAGAGAACAGATTTTGGATTTCTGTTTGTGTGTGTTCATTAATAATATGAACAGCCTTCCTTGCACGTGCTCATTGCTATTACTTTGCCTGGAGTTGAAGAGTTTGCTATGTGTATAGACTGTGCGTGGGGCTGGCAGTAAGCTGCGGTAGACACTCTATAAAGCTGTCCCATAGCTGCACACTTGGTTAGTATAGAGAGGCTCACTAAGCTTTCACTTATGTTGATATCAAAGCTGTGGTTGGGATGTGAATTGCTTTCTTTTTGTTGTACTGTGTCCTTAAGAGTAACATATTTCATGCATTTGCCATCCCCACAATAGCTCCTATACCGCAGTTATAAGGAACAATCTTCCATTGTTTGGAGGTCTAGGTCTTGCTGGCGGGAAGTAACTTTACTAAAAATACGTTTACTGTAAATTTTTCATAGGACACATCCAGCTATTATTGCACAACTGGTTTGGGGTTATGCAACTAGATATGAACTAGAGTAGGCCACACTCTTAATTAATTTGCATTGCAGAATCTCCTGTTTTTGAGCAAATACCTGCTTTGTTTGATTTCACCTTTGATTAGTCATGAAAATAATTTACACATCCTTTGTTGAAGCTTTTACCCGTGCTGCATGCAGCACCATGCACATTCAATACTTTCTCAGCAGCATCGCACCTGGCTGTTTTAATCAACCACCTAATTAAACATTGCCTCTCAAAATCCCTTTACTTCAAAGGAGATATTTTTGCTTCTGTTCATCAAGACTATTGTTGTGCTCAATTCCTTGCTGATTTCCTTTGCCATTTTACTCTGCAGTACAAAAATCTGACAAATTAATGGCTTTCATTAAGCTTGGAACAGCAGAGATAAAAACAGCTATTTTATAATAAAAATAATGCAAAGAATATTTGCATGGGGAATCGTGACTGGCCTCCCCAAAAATGCCATGCCCCCCTAATGTGAACCTCCCCGTCCAACTCCAGTCCCACCACTCTCAAACTTCACCAGCTGCTACTGCTCTGGGTACCTCGCGTTCTTGGTAAACCTACAAGTCCTATATATCACCACAACCATAAGAGTCCAGCGGACGTAACGGTGTATTGCTTTTAAAAATTTGTCATAGTTAGAAGAAGTTACAGGTGAAAACGTTGGCACACATGGGTGTTTTTTTCAACTCAATTTCAATATTTTTTATTTCAACTGTTAGTTTCTATGGGACAACCTTGAAGACTCTACACAGATGACCCCTTTCTAAATTCTGAATTTTGTCTACTTTTCGGAAATGTATAGATTCTAGGATTCATTATTGCTTTCACACCAATTTCTACCACTAACTGGAAGGAGGTCCCAGTAAAATGCCAAAACTGTGTAGAAAATGTTGGTTATCTGACAAAAGTCTGCCTGTCCCTGAAAGCTGGGAAGATGGTGATTTCAGCACCACAAACTCTTTGTTGATACCATTTGCAGGGAACTAAACAGATGCTTTCTTCTGCTGCACTTTTTCCCCATTAAAAAAAACAAAAAACTTTTGCTGTTTTTGGCTAATTTCAGGGTCCCCTCCAGGGGAATCCACAAACCCTGGGTACCTTTAAAATCCTCAGGATGTTGGAAGAAAAGGATGCACCTTTCGCGTGGATACCTTATGTATGTGGACAAAAAGTTACAGGGGCCTAAGCTCGAACTACCCCAAATAGCCAAAAAAAGGCTTTACACAGGGAAAAGGTCTAGCAGCTAAGGGGTTAACTGAGCTGACTTATAAGAAGCAGCCCAGATTGGTGATCTGGAAAGAGGCTTGTCAGAAAGCCTTTGACTCTCTCAAGGAAACCATGTGCTGTGCACAGCACCCGTGCTCAGAGCTCCTGACTTCTCCAAGGAATTTATCGTGCAGACAGATGCTTTAGAGCATGGCATGGGGCAATCTTAGCAGCATCTGAATGAGGAGGGCCTAGACCAACCGGCAGCCTTTATCAGTAGGAGGTTACTTCCACTGGAACAGGGGTGCAGTGCCATTGAAAGAGAAGCTTTTGCTGTGATCTGGGCACTGAAGAAGTTGAGAACACACCTTTTTGGGACTCACTTTCTGGTTCAGACAGACCACAGGCCCCTCAGATGGCTCATGGAGATGAGAGGTGAGAATTCCAGACTGTTGAGGTGGTCCATCTCCCTACAGGAAATTGTCTTTATTATGGAGCATCACCCGGGGACTGACCAAGCCAATGCTGATGGTCTCTCCGGATTCTTCTGCGTTATTGAAGAGAGCTCCCAAGGGGTTGGATTGCTCTCCCCACTTTCAGCTGTGGGGGACATGTTAGACCTGACAGCCTTAGGGTGGTCTTCCCTCAACTTTATTTCTGCCTCCTTCCACATTTCTGAATTCATTTTGGCTGGTTTTAGGATTCTGCGCACTTTACCACTGTAAATTAAATACTACTAGTGGGCCTGAATCACTCATTGTGCCACCCACTTAAGTAGCCCTCTAATCATTGCTCAGGCCTGCTATTGTAGAGTTTATATGTGCTGTTTTCAACTGCCGCTTCGACCTGCCAAGGTAACCCTCTTGCCAGGCCTAAACCTTTCCTTTTCATACATAAGTCACCCCTAAAGTAGGCCCTGAGGGTGCCCTGTATTTAAAAGGCAGGACATGTACTTTTAAGTTTCAATGTCCTGGTAGTGAAAACTCCCAATTTCGTTTTTCACTACTGCAAGGCCTATCTCTCCCACAGGATAACATTGGGATTACATTATTGCATCTTTTAAGTGTAATTCACAATTGTGAAGAAATAGACTTTTCATGTTTAGTGTCACTAAATTCACAATTTAAAATTACAACTTATGGTGCAGTTGTATTTTAAATTCCAGTTTAGCAAATGCCACTATTAGAAAGTTGTCTTTTACCTACTTTAGCCATTTGGTGCCTTCTGCCTGTCTATGGAATACATGTCTGGGGGGGGGGAGGGTGACAGCTGGCTTCCTGCATTCCCTCAAGACAGTGACACACATGGAAAGGATAGGTGTGCCCAAGTGGTAATCTGCATGCAGATGGTCCATCCTGAGCAGGATTGGAGGGAGGAGCTGACACACCTGAAAGGGCTCTGTCCTGTCCCCACGCAAATGATTGATTACTCACCTGTAGTGTGTCTGGAGCCAAGGCAGGAAGGGAGAACCTCTGTACACTTCAAAGCTTTCTTTGAGGTCTCCCCCACTTCAAAGGCACCACTGGGTATAAGTATTGGACCACCGGCACTACCAAACCAGTACATGTATGGACCTGTCACTACTTTGAAGAAGAGCTGCTGAAAGGACTGCCACTCTGCTGAACTGCTGCTTTGCTGAACTCTGCCTTGTTATGCTCTGGCCTTGCTAAGATGCTATACTTCCTGCTGTTCTGTCACGGAATCCCTGGGGAGTGGGCCCCACAAGTCACGCCCGATATTGACGTTTTAACCCTCCTCCGTGCACAGGAATGGGCTGGCCCCTTTAAGACCGCTTGGGACCTGCGGGAGGACGTGTCTGGAAGCGGGACGTCGGACCCTCTCCTCCTATCAGGAGGCATCCCCGAGGTGAAAGAGGAGGAGCGAGAACCAGGAAGTGCGCAAGCCGGAGAACGGAGTGAGGAAGACGACCGAGAGAGAAAACCGGAGGAGCAGTTGCTGTATCCCGAGTCAACCGGCGGTCCTGAGGTCCAGGAGAAGGAGCTGGAGAAGGTTCCGACGCCAGGAGGCGAACGACCCCACGCATCGCCCCGCCACTCTCCAGGAGGAGTGTGGCTGGAGCAGGTACGGCGTCGTCTGCGGGGCCTTTCTTTTCACGGGGGGAACGGGTAGGTTGTGAGGGTGGGCACCGTTTTTCCTCTAGGTTGATTACACGTGGTGGTGGTCCGCGGTGAACCCTCGCACACCCCCTTCCCTTGCTAAATGCGACTCCGTCAGTACATTCCACTGACCTGTGGCTCTTTTTCTTTTATTTTACATAACGCCCGGATGTTCCCATGCCGGAGCTGAAAGCAAGTGGAGTTATCCCTGAAGCCTTCCAGCCGCCAAAATTACCCTGGATAACAGAGACAGTTTTGTTTTCTCCTTCCTCCTCGCCCCTGACAGTAGTTGGTGGCCGCTACTTCTTTTGGGTTATGTTTATCCCTGCATAATAAACCTCCATACAACCGAACCTTCCAGGTCTCCTCCTCCTCTTGTTGGGTCCTCCTCTCCTTTGTGCCTACAACCATTCACGGGCCCGTGACAACTTCTAATGACTGGGTGAGAAGGACTGGACCTGTATCACTTGTACCCAGAGTGATTCCAAGGGCTGGCTCGTTTGCCTCCTGTTCTCGAGTCTGAGGCATATCAAAGACTTGAACCACCTGCACATAGACTCTGCAAGCTGTGAGTCTGCCCTGCCAAGTGAGCCGACCCAGTCCTGGACCCTTGGAAGTGAGTCCTAAGATGCTCTACATCCAGAATCTATACATCCTCATCAGAATTGGTGCATCTCCGCCTTTGTGTGAGTCAACCAGCGCATCCTCATCGTTGTGTGGAGCGGACCCAGAGCATAGCCCTTGGAACCAGTGCATCACCTTCGGAATCCATGCATTGCTCTACTGCAGGACCAACAGCCGCGCATCGCATCCAGAACCAGTGCTTGCCCTCTGAATCGACGCATTGCTGCAGTTGCGTGAAGAAAATCAATGCATGTCCTCCACTGCTTGGCTGGTTACCAACGCATCGCCTCAGCTGCACCTCCCATCCTTGTCTATGATGACGCATCCCGGATCAAGGTACTTGATCCGGGATGCATCCAAGTGCAGGGCCAAGTGGGTCCCTGTATCCTGTTCGGTGCTCCATCACGGTCAGCCTGAACTTTTGACTTTACCCGAGTCTAGTGCGACCAGATAACCCATTTAAGCGATTATTGCTCCTAATTGCTATTTTGACATTTATTCTTTCAAAATTCATATCTCGACTTGTACTTGATGGATTTTTTTCGCTTTGGTCTTGTTTTATGTATAAAATCCTAATCTATTTTTCTAACCTGGTGTGGAGTCTTTTTGTTGTGTTTTCAGTGTGATTATTGTATGAGGTGTTTTACAAATACTTTACACATTGCCTCTTGGATTAAGCCTGACTGCTTTGTGCCAAGCTACCAGAGGGTGAGCACAGGATAATTTAGGGTGCATTGTTACCTTGACTAGGATTGTGGCACCTGCTTGGACAGGGTGCATATCTCTGCCAACCAGAAACCCAATTTCTAACACACATTCTCTCTCTTTTTACACTTAATCCTTCCACTACTCTCTGCCAATTAAATACATTGCCCATACCAACCCTCTTAACCTCCTTTCATAATCTCCCACTGCACAAACACTCTTTTCTTGCCACCCAAAGCCCAGAGAAATACTCCTTCAACACTCCTACCTTTTCCTACTCATCCAAAAACACCACCACCTAACCCCTTGATATCCCCTTTTCCATTCCCCAGAGACTCGCCTTTAACACTCAATCCTACCCCCCCTCTTCAACTTCCACAGCATCACAATCCTTAACATTCAAACCATAGAGCTCAGGTCAGTACACCAATATCACACCATATTAAACAACCAAAATACACGCACACATTTTCTTTACTTTCCAGACACTCCAAAACTCCCATCCATCTCAAAATACCAACATACATCTACTATGCACTAATGACAACACAAGTAACACACATTCTCACCTATGTCCACCTCACAGTTTCCATGTAACAAATACACCAACCACTCAACCCGATAATACACAGCAATATGACTCACTTACCCGTCTGCTATACATTACAAAAATCAGAACCAGTAAAACCAGACCCTCATTCTTCACCAGCACCTCACATCCATACCGCTTCCACCTTTAACACACACAAAAGAAAGCCACACCACCCACTCTTCATAACTGCACTTCCCGTTGTTAATCACATAACAACGCTACTATTCTAAGACACCTACACAGCCCACCCTCACAATTTCAGCCGCACGACCCTAACACAAACCCTAATACATGCCGTCTAGGTCTGCTGACGAGGATGACCACAACTAACATACAATCACCTTGTGTCCTGGTACAGCAAACACGCTCAGCAGTAGAAAACCACGTTCAACTTCAAGGACAATAGTCATTCTACCACATCACAAAATCACACCACAGCAAAAACACTTTCCTTAAACTGCCTACTAATACATGCTCATTTCATGTAAAAAAACAAGTACCACATCTTTTATCGATTGACAAACACACAACCTGACTTACTTTTCATAACTTATTCATGACTGGGGGAAGACGTGGCCCCAATATTGCATGAAACTGTTTGACTAGGCTATCAAACTGTTACACAAAATTGCAAAGGGAAAAGGGGAAGGGGATTAGAGTTTACTAACAGATTATCGCTGTAAAAAATATAGAAGTAAAAAATATTGCTGAAAAATATAGAATGCAAAAATATCGACTCCTATACTTAAACAGGTAAGTACAAAAATATCAGAAAAAAATATCGATGTAAAAAATATAGTTGTACAAAATATCGATTTTTATATATAAAATAAAATATTAAATATGTTAAATAATAAAATTAATATGAAAAAATATAGAAGATTTATTATAAATTAAAAAAATATAACAAATAAACTTAATTAAAAAAAGTTAAACACACATACATAAAAATTAATATATATTTACTTTAAAACAATTAACAAACTATTAATTTTAATTTATTTTATCATTTTAAAATTATATAAAAATGTACAAATATATATATATATATGTACCAATAACATAAAATCTAATTAAAAAACATTCTATTATAAATTAAAACATTAAACTATTTAAAAATCTTCATACTTAAATTCCCCACTCCAGTCACTGCAACAGTAGGGAAAGTGTTGGAGTGGGGAGGAGGTAAAAATTACTATTCCTACTCCAGTGAGTGCAACAGTAGGGAAAGTATTGGATAGCGGAGGGTAAAAATTACTATTCCCACTCCAGTGAGTGCAACAGTAAGGAAAGTGTTGGATAGCGGAGGGGTAAAAATTATTATTCCCACTCCAGTGTGTGTAACAGTAGGGAAGGTGTTGGATAGTGGAGGGGTAAAAATTATTATTCCCATTCCAGTGAGTGCAACAGTAGGGGATATGTTGGATAACGGAGGAGTAAAAAATACTATTCCCACTCCAGTGAGTGCAACAGTAGGAAAAGTGTTGGATAACGGAGGGTAAAAAATACTATTCCCACTCCAATGAGTGCAACAGTAGGGAAAGTGTTGGATAGCAGAGGTGTAAAAAATACTATTCCCACTCCAGTTTGTGCAACAGTAGAGAAAGTGTTGGATAGCGTAGGGTAAAAATACTATTCCCACTCCAGTGAGTGCAACAGTAGAGAAAGTGTTGGATAGCGGAGGGGTAAAAATTACTATTCCCACTCCAGTGAGTGCAACAGTAGGGATAGTGTTGATGGGGAGGGGTAAAATTACTATTCCGACTCCAGTGAGTGTAACAGTATGGAAAGTGTTGGATAGCAAATGGGTAAAAATTACTATTCCCACTCCAATGAGTGCAACAGTAGGGAAAGTGTTGGATAGCGGAGGGTAAAAATTACTATTCCCACTCCAGTGAGTGCAACAGAAGGGAAAGTGTTGGATTGTGGAGGAGTAACAATTAATATTCTCACTCCAGTCAGTTCAAAATTAAAAACATACAAAATAATAACAACAAAAATATTAAAACAATTAAATACATTAAAACATATATAAATATGTTAAAAATTCAAATACAAATATATTTAATATTAAAACAAATTAAAAAACATATTAGAATATTAAATAAATATGACAAATACCCACAAATAATGTATTAAATAAAATAAAAAATAATTTCCAAACAAATAAATATTTATTAGAAATTATTTAGTAACAAAAACATTAATTATTACATAAATTTACTTTTTTATTTCCTACCCTATAACACCACACAATTCACAACCCACATCTAAATTTTAAAAATAATGTACTTCCTTAAATAACATAATTAATTACCAATTTAAGGAATAATATTAATTAAAAAACAAATTAAAACTAATAAAAATTAATTGACTTCCCACACTTTACCCCTACAATCCCCACAACCAATAGCTAAAATTAAACTGTAAAAAATGAATTACACAATTAAAACTTATTTTCAATTAAAAAACTAATAGTATTTAACAACTAATTATAAAGTAAGTAAAAATAAATTACTCCCCACACTGTACCCCTATAACAGTAAAACATACACACCAATAATATAAACAAATACCCTAATTAAATAGCAATTATTTAATATCAATGATCAACTAATTATTAATTAATTAAACATAAATTACTTCCCACCCTTTACCCATATAAACCCCACAACCCACACCTAAAATTAATTACAAAATTTCCATATTAAATTTTCAATGAATGAATTAATATTAATTAACAACTAATTAATAATTAATTAAACATAAATTACTTCCCACCCTTTACCCCTTTAAACCCCACAACCCGCACCTAAAATTAATTACATAATTTCCATAATTAATTTAGAATAAATTAATTCATATGAATTAACAACTAATTATTAATTAATTGAACATAAATTAATTCACACCCTTTACCCCTATAAATCCCACAACCAGCACCTAAAATTAATTACACAATTTCCATAATTAATTTTCAATCAATTAATTTATATAAATTAACAACTAATTCTTAATTAATCAAAAATTACTTCCTACCCTTTACCCCTATGAACCCCACACCTAAAACAAATTACACAATTATCATAATTAATTACCAATGAATTAATTCAAATTAATTAACAACTAATTAATTACAAATAAATTACATCCCTATAAATCCCACAACCCGCACCTAAAATTAATTACACAATTTCCATAATTAATTTTTAATCAATTAATTAATATAAATTAACAACTAATTATTAATTAATCAAAAAATACTTCCTACCCTTTACCCTATAAACCCCACACCTAAAACAAATTACACAATTACCATAATTAATTACCAATTAATTAATTAAAATTAATTAACAACTAATTAATTACAAAAAAATTACTTCCCACCCTATACCCCTGTAAACCCCACAACCGCACCTTAAACAAATTACCATAATTACCAATTAATTAATTAATTTTAATTAACAACTAATTAATAATTAATTACAAATACATTACTTCCCACTATTAATACTATAACATCTCAAATAAATAAATATTAATAAATAAAAAAATCATTAAATTATTATAATTAAATTACATCCCACCCTATTCCCTATAAACCCACAACCCACTACAGAACTAAAAAATGCAAAATGGACTTAAAATAAAATTGATAACTACTAAAAATTTAACAGATATTAAAAACATAAACAATACTTATACAAAAAACGTACATCACATACATTTAAAAAATAAACCAAAATACATAACACTAATTAAAAAATCGGTATTTTAAACAACTATGGGGCACATTACGAT
>CAWUFW010026467.1:0-33318 GCA_963921515.1 Calotriton arnoldi
AAAATGTGACCGCTGTGTAGCTGAACACGGCTCTATGCTCCCTGGCGAATCACTGACATAATATCGAACACAAAAATATCTATCTACACAAATATCGATGCAAAAATATTGATAGTCAAAATATCGACATCCTATCCTTATAATGTAAATTACTAAAACATCGAAAAAATAATATAGATGTAAAAAATATCGATGTAAAAATAATGTTAAATAAATTAATTAATTTATATTAACTTTAAAAAAATTACTTACATGTTATATACATTTAAAAAATATAATAAACAAATGTAATTTAAAAAACTTTAAACATACATATGTAAAATTTAATATATAAATGATTATTTACTTTAAAACAATTAATAAACTAATAACTTAGGGGGTCATTACGATGGCGGGCGGAAGCACAACCGCCGTGCTGGCGGATGCAAAAACCACCAGTTACCGCCGGCACGCAGCAGTCCACACGCCCGCCCAATTACGATGCGAAAAGTAGGCCAAACACCGCCGGCAAGCCAGCAACACCGTCCGCCATCAAAGTGCGCCCGTACCAGTAGCGGCGCAGCCTAACTGCACACACACCGTCCGACGAAAACACGTCCCGCCCGGCGCATAAATTACGATGCCGCAAACAAACGGCTCCCACGGCCAAGAGATACCGTACGACAAACCGAAGCGGTAACACGGACGCCGAGCACGGACTACGAAGAAGCGGCTCCCCCGAGCATGAATCCAGCACTGCAGGCCCTCCCCATGCTCTTGCTGATGCACCACCAAGGACGCAACGTACCGCGGAGACGTAGGTAGGCACACACACAACAAGTGCACGCAAACAGCGCACACAGTGCAAGGGCGGAAAAAGCGGACAACCCCCCCCCAGCGCGTGTACACTACACATCCACCATTGCATCCACATATGACACACAGGCCAAATCGTAACATCGCGCAACACATGTGTACACACCACCTGGGACTAGGAACCAACGACCCCGTCACGGCCCCAAAGCGGCGATGACGCCGCCACACATGCGCACAACGCAGAGGCCAACCGCAGCGCCATGCATGCGTCGCACACAGACACAGGGACACAACCAAGCAGCACACACATCAGCCCCACCCCGAACGCACATGACACGTGACAGGCCTGCCACAGACATGTCCCCAACGCCCAATTCACGGACAACACCCAACGCCACACAACCGACGCACACATGTCAGTGAAGTCACGCAACAGCAGGACACACCCCAGTGTAACAAACATGGCGAAGCACACAGCGGCGGCAACACCAACTAGGAGAAGCAGGGCCCCTTCGGGAAGAGGAACGCCAGTACCACACTGAAACACCCATACCACCCTGCACATATGAACAAGACATATAAAACGGAACACCAAAGAGCCCGGGGACCGACAACAGGTGGCCCAAGAATAACATTCACACACAAGGCCCAACGCAGAGCGGAAAGGCAGCCTGCCGCCCACACAAGGGAGAGCAGACAGCACTGAATGACCTTCCATTCCAACTCCGAAACCACAGCCCTACGAAAGAAGCCGGTGAATACAGCCATTGTCCAAGAAAAGACCAACACAGGCATGCCGAGGAGACCGACCACAGGGCAGATAGCGCATATCACAGAAGCACACAACGGACGGGGAAGAAAGAAGAAAACACTCCCCCATGTCGGCCACATGCAAGTTAATTGGAAGGAGTCACACATCACTGACCTTGAACTGTCTGAGAAGCATGTGGGATGAGGGCCCGTGTCCTCCAAACAAGCCAACAGAACACAAGTCCTGTCCCCTACGACTACACAGAGCTCACAGCAACCTCGGAGCGTGCACATTGCAGACTGCACACACAGCCGGAGCACGCCACCACAACGCACCGCTGCGAAATGGCAACCGCAACACACCTACCCAACTACGCCGGACAGCTCAAGCTGTACAAAACCAACCTGATACATATATTGGGATGCGATCTCCTGTCCCTGCTGAACGTAAGTTACCGACTGACTTACCGCATCACATTGTTCAGCTGCGTCATGCCCGTCTTCTACTGTCGGAGGTGTCCCTACCAGCATCCCGTGGAGATATGCCTCTCCAACCCGGCATGTCTAAAGGCGGACCTGCTACCACTACTCCTCCCTCTGGACGCACACGACAGGGCCTGCTCTGCCTATGGGGGCATGGCGTATGTGGCCAACATCGCACCCGCACTGAAATGGGACCACTGTGCCTCCACACGACGGATCATCGAGAACAGCTACATCGAATGTCACCCAGCATGCCCCATCATGGTCCTCCAAGGGACAACTTACGAACAACACCTTGACAGCCACCATCCGCTACATTGGCTGGCAAACATGTACACCACCAATGACATGGAAGCCCTGCTGGACGGCATCGCATACCTGACAACCTGTAAATTCGTCGGACCACAACGCAGGTTCCCCGATTGACCTATGATGTCCAACCCCGCACCCATGCTTAGCTTCCGCACGGACTGGCCAGTCACCACCACAACAGCCATACCAAACGACCGGCAACTGTTACCACACCATCAACGACATCGCCATGACATCGGATATGACCGGGACATGCACACTGTTCCCCATCACATCCAGGAACACCGCATGCATCGTGGGAGGCAGTGGCATGGGGTCTGTGTATCGCACCCACATGGACGGAACTGCACGAACAACCAGGACACGACATGGATCCAGCGCCCATGGACACACACACCGCTCAGTGGACATGAATAGGTCGCCTGGAGTCTGTGGGTGCTGCACCCCTCCCACCCCCGCCCCGGGAATCCCATACCAGGACCTTTGCATGGACGACAAGTGCATACAACAACAACACGACCCCAGTGACTGTGACATGTCCAGTAACCACCACATTGCAACAACAAGTGGCACGCCGCTGCATGCACGCAAGCACATGCCCTGATGTCATCTCACATGCACGCGTGCATGAGGAACAACCGCAGCAAACCTGTCACATGGAACTGAGATGGACTGTGCCCATGATGCCAAGCGGTCTGGTAGGCTACATGTATACCGTCTGTGTCAAAGTCCGCAGCTCCGCAGCTATACGTAAATGTACATTAGCACAGCCTTGGCCAAGCAGATGTAACTCTGAAGCCCACATCCCACATGCAACAGCCAATCACATGTAACCCCACACCCTATCCCATTTGCAATCATGCTCAGTATATCCTCAACATGTATTCCGCTGCCAGTAGTGTCCACTATACTGCATCACAGAGGACAGAAGACTCAATATAATGTTTGAAACCAAAACTGTCTCCGCTGACTCATTTCACAAGTACGAATGAGAGAGGATGAGAGTATGTGAAGTACACGGCAGTCGTGACATGACCATGTAGTCCACTGGTATTGGATGTCAACGCAAATGAGTAGCACAACTGTGGAAGACACACATGTGTCGTGTGAAGTCGTATGGACGCAGTGCTCAGGTGGGTGGGTGTGACGGGTAGATGCGCACATGCCAAGTTGGAGCACGCCGTGTCGGGAGGGGTCATGAACAGTACACCACCGCTTCCCTGGGCATTGTGAGAGGACACCTGTCGGGGGGAGTGAACACGTGTGTGCACAGCAGCCGGGCACACGTACAAAGCGGTACCAGGCGCACCTCAGCCCACCCTCTGTGGACAAGCTGGATCCTGTTGTGCGCCCGCCATGCCCCTTGACAAGGCACACACAGCCCCAGTCGACCAGGTGTAACCCCAACATAGTCAATCCGCACAGGCGATACAGGGCACGGGATGGCAGTGGAGCATGGTGTGTGAGAGGTCTCCTCGTGCTCCTCCTGGTCATATCACGCAGGCAATAGAACCTCAACGTCTAGCATGGCACAAGTCAAATGGAAGTGTAGGGGACGCACCACAGCACGAGCAGCACTGACGTCACGGGAGGTGGCTCGCACCATCCCATCCATTGCCCATTATACCAACCACGCCACATGCCATTGCGACTAAGTGCAAGCGCGTGCGCCACCACCCCCGAGCCCTCCCCAGAGAGGCCAAAGAGTGAATGTGTGGGCCATCAGTCACAGACGGACGCGGCATGGCCGCAAGGGCAGCCACAGCCACTGGGTGTCGCAGGTGGCGGATCCGGAAGGCGAAGACTGTGATGCATAGTCCATGCAGGCCGGGTCTCCATTTGGGGCACCACGCAGGTGGACGGCGTCCCGCAACACATCATACCCTGAGACAGCCCACTCGTGCAACTGGACCCACACATACACTCCTTGCCCTCTCTGGTGCGAGCTTGGGGCTGCCTGTGCAAGCGCTAGCCTCGCAGGTGCACATGCATATTGGGGGAGCGAGGGGAGGACATGAGGGCTGGGGCGAAGATGACTGTATCACTGTCAGTGAGTACAAGGGATGACCCAGATGTGGAAAGGAAGAGACGTGTCCCGTGTGTACTGCAACTAGTCGCCAATCCAACTACCCCCCATGTCTGGAATGTAAGCCCGCACCTAGGCCCGCCCATCCGCCACATCGAATATACCACCAGCACGACAACCTTCCCATTCGAAACACTGACTGGGGGTGGCGACCAGTGAACAATCATGTGTAGCCTACCCACGCGTACATGTGGGCCCTCCATGATCCATGTCACCTGCGGCAAAGTCATGACATGCGCAATGAGGGAAGTGAGGAGAGCTGTCCGCCCCACGCACAGAAGGTGCATCAGCTCCACAGACCCAGCAGCGAGTCCAGCAGGGGTCACATGTGCAGGGGCAGCTGTGCCTGATGTGAAGGCACATGCATATAGACAGCACATCGACCAATGTGTAGTCTGCCCACATCTACAGTCCATCATCATGCGGACATAGGAATTGAACACAGGGCAACACATCTGAGTGGGTGCACCCACCGTGACCAACAATGCGCAATCATCGACGTACCCGCCCTGTGCATGGCCCCCACCCAACGGAGGCACATCCAGTGCCACCATCCCACACACACAAGCCTTCCACGGAACATGCTGTGTCCAATGCTCAGTACAGAGTCAGCGCCCATCTGGTGGATCCTGAACAGGAGACACATGCACACACATGCCAGCTCCCACTATGTACGTCTGCCACCTGGCACGTGCAATGTAACCTCTCACCTGTGACGTGTGACTGCAAGCACGCAGCCGTCTTGGCATGGGGCTGTCAATGTGGACACCTGTCAATGTTTCGGGAGGTGTGATCCGTACAGTGCTGTACATAGGGTGCAGTGCTGACACCTACTACTGTCTCATATCCCCTCGTGCCACAGGTCCCACTTGTTTTGGCCGCTCAGCCTGTGCCCACATCGTCGTCGTCGTGTGCCATACTCATCCAGCCTCGGAAGCAGTTCCATGCTCAGCAGACATTCATGTTGCCGTGGCGTTGCCGCTTGACGAATATGCAGTCAGTCCCCATCAGCACGCCCCGCAAGTCATTGGGGCCTAGATCCCCATGTGCATGCACATGGCAGTGGTTTGTATCACTAGCCATTGCCATTGGTGGGAGACCTGTGTAAGTGTATTGTGGCCGTGCCGTCCCAGCTTGACAGCTGGGCTGTGGCTCATGTGCTTGCTCAGTCATGTCAGTGATATGTATGCGAAATTGCTATGTGTTGTGTTGCTTTGACATGTGTCCACTGCCATTTTCCCTAGGCGGAGACCGAACATTGACCGCCCATACCAATTGCTGGCGGACATGGACGATACAGAGGTCATTAGGAAGTTTCGGCTGGACAGGCCAACCCTGCATCGACTGTGTGCCATGTTGGAACCCCATCTCCGTCCCCGCAGGGTGTATCCGACAGCTGTCACCCCCACGGCTAAGGTGATGGCCGCCATGCATTTCTTCGCCACTGGGTCATTCCAGCACACAGTGGGCAGTGGAGGAGGGATGTCCCAGCCCATGTTCAGCAAGGTGCTGAGGGATGTACTGGCAGCCATGATGCCGTACCGAAACAGGTACATCCGCTACCCCAGGGCTCGTGAATTGGCGGCAGTGAAGGGTGCATTCTATGCCCTTGGCAGAATCCCACACGTCGTTGGAGCCATTGACTGCACACATGTCGGCCTTGTTCCACCACAGGCCACTGAGCACCTGTACCGCAACAGGAAGCACACGCACTCCCTGAATGTGCAAGTGGTGTGCCTTGCGGACATGGTGATCACCCACGTGTGTGCAAAGTTCCCAGGCTCGGCCCATGACGCACACATAATGCGCAACAGCATCTTGCCACGACTGATGTCCAATATGCAACAGGATCGTGCCTGTATTGTCGGTGAGTATGTGGAGTGGTGTAGCGTGCTGGTTGTGCGATGCTGTCCCCTGTCCAGTTGGAATTGCAACGGTTCTCTGTGTCCCTCACACCCAGGTGACTCTGCGTACCCGAATGGGGCATGGCTGCTCAGTCCATTGAGGAATCCTCTCACCCCAGCAGACGATCGCTACAATGAGGCACATGGGAGGACCAGACGTGTGGTCGAGCGTACCTTTGGCCTCCTCAAGTCCAGGTTCAGGTGCCTGGACCGCACCGGGGGTGCGCTGGCGTACTCCCCACAGAAGGTGTGCCAGATAGTGGTGGCGTGCTGCATGCTGCACAATCTGGCCATTCGGAAGCAGATCCCCTCATCGTGGATGACGGAGATCAACCAGGGCCCCAGCCCGCAGACCAGGACAGCTCGAGTGAGGAGGACAGCGGAGAGGAGGAAGCTGGTAATGTGCGGCAGCAGCTCATCGCCCGCTACTTCACTTGACGGTGAGTGTCCATGTACGACGGCTGATGTGGCTGTATCTGTGCAGGTGTGTGTGTGCTGTGTCAGGGTGGCCGTTTGTTCACTGCGTGCTGTGTGTCAACGCTCCATGGCCAGGGTAGTATGCCACTGTTGGTGGCTGTGGCATTGTGCCCTATTGCTCTGTGCGATGTGTGTACATTGCTTGTAGTTGTTGACATGTACTGTGTGATGGGTGTGTGACACACTCATTGAATGTGCTCCTGTTCTGTCTCCCACCCCTAGGTCCCTACAGGCCCTCCGGTTCCATTGCCATGCCACGCATCAGGTGCCTTTCCGCCCAAGGTGGCCGTTGTATTCCGTACAAATAAAACACAGGGCACAAACAGCAGTTTGTGTAAGAGGTGCATTTATTTCAAACTGTGACATGTGATTGTGTGCGAGGTGATGACAAAAGTGGTGCGTGCAGTGACAATGAGCTGTCGGTCACGGCTGCGTGATGCTCAGGGTGTACCCACTTGTTCCATGTCCATGGTCCAACAGACACATGCCATCCAGATGGCTGTGTGGAGTGGGATCGTAGTCCAAGTCAATGCAGTGGGTGGTCAAGGAAGGCTGGCTGGCTGCCTCACTTGCGTCTGGAGCGTGCGTAGTCCTCCCGGGAGATCTGTTTGTACTTCGGACGGCCCCTTCCACGTTTGGGAGGGGGTGTGTGGTGGCGACCTGCTGGTGGGGGTGAGGTGTGCTCACTGGCTGTGGACGCAGGGGTACTGGACACTGCTGCTCGACCCTGCGCCCCGGCAGGTGGTGGCGGTGGTGGAGCTGCTGTCCCTGGCTGTGACCTCACCGCCACCACCAGCTGGCCCATGAGGTCCACGAGTTGGCCCATACGGGCGTCCATGGACCTCAGCACCCCCAGCACCTCCCGCGTGTCTGAAGCAGACCTGACCCATTGTTCTTGGGCCTCTTCATAGGCCCCAAGGACTCTGGCCATTTGAGGCAGGGCATGGCTCCCAGGGAGACTTGCGTTTCCCTGACCCTGCTCCTCCTACCAGTACTGCTGCCACCGGCCTGCCCACTAGCCACATTGCTCACCACGGTCCTCGCTGTGGCTCCCAGGGTGGATCCAGTCGGCCGGGCCACCACCTGCGCTGGGGCTGGTGCCAGCGAAGACGTGGTGGTGGTGGCGGCGGTGGTGGTCGGTGCGGCGATGGTGGCGGTTGCGGCAATGGTAGTGGCCGCAATGACCGTGGGTGTGGCCGCAATGACCGTGGGTGTGGCCGCAACGACAGTGGCAGCAGGGGGCTGGGAATGTTCAGCAGCCCTGGATGATGGGTTGGTGGGTAGGAGGGGTCCTGGGGAGCGGCTGGGCCCTGCCACACCAGATGGGCCTGCTTGGTGGTCCGTGTCCGAAGAGGAGGACAGATCCTCCACATCCGTGTGTCCTCGTTGGGGGCTTGTAGGCTGGCTGTGCTGGCTGCTGTCTCCATCCCCAGCATCCAGCAGTTCATCACTGTGGAGAGAATGAGATTTGTTATTGTGTTGCACCTGGCGAAGTATGTATTTGTCGTCTGACATTAACAGTTCGTGCAATCTCGTACATGGGTTTCCCAGAGGCGTGTGTGTGGCTGTAGCATTTGTAGTTGTGTGTGCTTGACAATGGGACTGTGTGCTGTGCACATGTGGCATGGGACGGATTGGCCATGCCGATGGGTGTGTTGCTGTGCCCCTACTTATTGTGACTCTGGTGTATGCGGGCTCCTGGCCCATCCTGGGTCTGGTTTGTACTTTGCTTTTGGTGTTCAGATGGGACGCTTAGGAACGCATATGGCAACATGGGGGCCATGCCCCAGATTCGCATTTGGGATGGAATATGCTTTTGGGGTACATGCTGTGAGCCATGGGTGCCGAACGTGACATGTGTTGTGGCAGCATGACAGTGCATGGTTTGAGGTGTGTGCATGCTTGACATGGCCTGCATATTTGCTGTCTGTTGTGATTACTGGACATGGCATTGGACGCATCGTTATGAGTGAGTGATGGTTGTGTGCCAGCCAACGTATTGCAGTTGTCCCATCTCCTTGGTGTGCGTGCTGCCCTGTGCCATGTGCATCACTGCAGTGCTCGGGGGGGTGGCCCATGTTGTGTGTTGTTGCTCACAGTGTGTCGTGCGCTTCATTGACTTCTGGCACATGGTTGGTCATGGGCATGTATCTTAGCGTGACTGCTGTATGTGTGGCAGCTGTGCGGATGACATGCCTTTCATGAGACTGGGGCTGACGGATGGGATGGATGGTATGTTGTATGTGCATGGTGTGTCTGTGTGTTTGATGGGTTCAGTGGTGTTCGTGTGCATTTATGTTGTTCCGCTCTGTTGCGTCTAGTGTTGTTTGTCTTACATAGGCGTAGTTGTGGGGTGTGTGGTTGACAGGCAGTAGGGGCTACATGGACAGGACTTCAATGGTGTTTCGGTTGTGTGTGATGGGTTGCACAGTGGCTGCCATGTGGTACTATATTCAGTGTGGCTTGTGCATGCAGACGTGGCTCCTTGGGTGTTGCTGTGTTTGTGATGGGTCATGTGGGGTGTGAGTCTGTGGTTCATGTCCGTGTGCACATTGTTCACTTGTTCGTGACGGTGGGCGGTGCTGCGTGTTCGTCTGCTACGTGACATGTCCCATGTGTTGGTCGTGTTACGGTCCTCATGCCTCCAGTAATCCAGCCCTGTCCAGTTTCCCACCTGCAGGTTGTTCGTGCGTGCACTGTACTGGATGCCACATGGTTCTAAGCGGGGGTGCTCCATGTTGCAGGTCTGTGGGGGTGGGGGGTGTTGTGGGTCGTGGTGGTGGCTGGACACCCACTGACACCGATTGCTGTGGACCGTGATGTCTACCTTTCGGCTGTCGTTGTGCACTGCGGTGGCTGACACGTGGCTGTGGGGTGTGGGGGATGCTCCTCCTTGCTGTGCTGTGGGACTAGGGGCCTGGTGTGTTTTGTACTTGGGCTGTCCACCCTCCCACCCACTGCACTTTGTGTTCCTGACACTTACCTGTTACTTGTCGGTTAGTGCAGCTATGGCGGACACATGGGTGTGGTGGGTGCTCGTTGTGGCGCTTCTGGCATATTTGGGGACCTGTTGGTGGTTACGTGGCTGGCTGAGTGTACACATGTCCCCACGCATCTTACAGTTGTTCGGTTTGGGCTGTGTGTGGTGGTGTCTGTTGCATGTGTGTGTGATGTGTTGTGTATTGTGTGCTGGACATGGGGGTGTTTGTCCCTGGGAGCTGTGGCATGGTGGTAGTGCATGTGAGTACATAGCGGTGTGCTGGTATACATTAGTTTGTACTTACCAGCCTCCACTCCCCTGCTAATCCGGCGAGGATCTCGGGATGTTTGATGACTCGCACCTTCTCCTCCCACGCTTTGAAGGTCTTGAAGAGCGCGGGATTCCTCCGCCAGTGACGGCAGCCAGCTCTCTGTTCTTGCTCTCCTTCTTCTTGACCAGGCTCTTGACGTCATTCCACCGTTTGTTTATTTCGACTCTGTTCCTGGGCAAGGTCCCGACTGCATTGACCTGGTCTACGATCCGGTTCCACATTCTCTTTCTGGTGGCTAGTGGTGTGTGCTGGACCAGGTTCCCATAGATTTGTGGGTGCACCTTGATGATCTCGTCGACCATGACCGTCAGCTCCATGGGCGTGAACTTGGGCATTCTTTGTGGTGCCATGGTGTTTGTGGTGCTGGTGCGGTGTGTGTTGTGTAATGTGCAGGGGGTTTGTGGTGCCGGTGTTTGGTGGTGGTGGTGGTGGTGGTGGTTGTGATGTGTGCGTTTCTGTGGTGTGCTGCTGTCCTTGCTGTGTCACTTTGTCCTCTCCTCTCCTCTCTAGTTTGCAATGTTGCAAGGGGTTGTGGTCTGTGGGAGTGCTGCTTTTGTACTTACCTATGTGGGTGTGTCCTCATGGTCTGTTGTTTTCAGGTGTGTTGTGTCTGGGGTTCCGGCCTTTGTAGTTTTTGTTTGTCCAGGGGGGGGGTGTTTTCAGGATGTGTACTGTGCTTGTGTATTTGTGCGTGCCTTGCTGTGTGGACTTGTTGGCCATGTTGTGTGCGATTGTTATCGTCAGCGGATGGTTTCTGTGCAGGGACGTGGGCGCCATGGCTTCTGCCGTGTCGGTTCTCATCGGCGTTGTTTGCGCTGGCGGGCGGTATATTTGTAGTTTTCCCGCGCTCATGGCGGTGCGATCGTAATCTCACGTGCGGTGTGTCGGGCGTGAGGGCGGGCGGTTTTGTGTTGTCGTGCGTGTTTCCGTCCGTGGCGGGCGGTTTGACTCCGACTCGGACGATGGCGGGCGGTATCTTGTGTGATTTTTCCGCCGATGGCGGTTTTCGGTTTGTGTAATCGTAATGGCGTGGTCGGTGTTCAGACGGTGTGTGCGGGCGGATTTTTGCCGCTTCCATGCCTGGCGGATTTTTTTACGCCGGGTATCGTAATGGGCCCCTACATTTTTTTTTAAATATTATAAATATATAAAAATTAACTATTAAATATATATATATACATACACCTGTAACACAAAATCTAATAATAAAACCATTATATTATAAAATAAATTGTCAAAATATTTATACATTTTTAAACTTACATTTTGCACTCCATCGAGTGCAACAGTAGGAAAATTGTTGGATAGCGTAGGGGTAAAAATTACTATTCCCACTCCAGTGAGTGCAAGAGTAGAAAAATTGTTGGATAGCGTAGGGGTAAAAATTACTATTCCCACTCCAGTGAGTGCAACAGTAGGGAAAGTGTTGGATAGCGGAGGGGAAAAATTACTTTTCCCACTCCCGTGAGTGCAACATTAGGGAAAGTATAGGATAGCGGAGGGGAAAAATTACTATTCCCACTCCAGTGAGTGCAACAGTAGGGAAAGTGTTGGATAGCAGAGGGGAAAAATTACTATTCCCACTCCAGTGAGTGCAACAGTAGGGAAAGTGTTGAATAGCGGAGGGGTAAAAATTACTATTCCCAGTCCAGTGACTGCAACAGTAGGGAAAATGTTGGATAGCAGAAAAATAAAAATTACTATTCCCACTCCAGAGAGTGCAACAGTAGGGAAAGTGTTGGATAGCGGAGGGATAAAAATTACTATTCCCAGTCCAGAGAGTGCAACAGTAGGGAAAGTGTTGGATAGCGGAGAGATAAAAATTACTATTCCCACTCCAGAGAGTGCAACAGTAGGGAAAGTGTTGGATAGCGGAGGGATAAAAATTACTATTCCCACTCCAGAGAGTGCAACAGTAGGGAAAGGGTTGGTTAGCGGAGAGGTAAAAATTACTATTCCCACTCCAATGAGTGATGCAGTAGGGAAAGTGTTGGATAGCGAATGGTAAAAATTACTATCCCCACTCCAGAGAGTGCAACAGTAGGGAAAGTGTTGAATAGCGTAGGGGTAAAAATTACTATTCCCACTCCAGAGAGTGCAACAGTAGGGAAAGTGTTGGATAGCGTTGGGGTAAAAATTACTATTCCCACTCCAGTGAGTGCAACAGTAGGGAAAGTGTTGGATAGCGGAAGGAAAAAATTACTATTCCCACTCCAGTGAGTGCAACAGTAGGGAAGTGTTGGATAGCGGAGGGAAAAAATTACTATCCCCACTCCAATGAGTGCAACAGTAGGGAAAGTGTTGGATAGTGTAGGGGTAAAAATTACTATTCCCACTCCAGAGAGTGCCACAGTAGGGAAAGTGTTGGATAGCCGAGGGGTTCAAATTACTAATCCCACTCCAGAGAGTGCAACAGTAGGGAAAGTGTTGGATAGCGAAGAGTAAAAATTACTATTCCCACTCCACAGAGTGCAACAGTATTGAAAATGTTGGATAGCAGAGGGTTAAAATTTATATTTCCAAAACAATAAATTCTACATAAAAAGAAACAAAATATCAACTACAATACAAAAATTGTCAATAACACAAAAATAATTAATAAATAAAACTATAACAAATTACAAAAGATAGAAACATATAATAATGTTAACAAATACAAAAATTTACTGCAAACATTAATTTATAAAAAATTAAAAAACATTTTACAAACAAATATCTATATTTAATATAAATTAATTATAATCAAATACATTCATTATTACACAAAAACAATACTTTTTATTTCCTAACCTATAACCCTACACCTTTCATAACACACATCTAAATTTCTATAAAAGTGTACCTCCATAATTAATATAATTAATTATCAAATAAACAATTATTATTAATTAAAATTCAATTTTAAACATATACTAATTAATTTACTCACCAAACATTACCCCTATAAATTCAAAATCCCCACACAAAATAAAAGTAAACATTTACCATAAAAATGTAGCAATAAATCAATAATAATTAGCAAATATTTATTAATTAATAAAACTTTAAATAATTTCCACCCTCTACCCCAACAAACCCCACAGCATACACATAAAAATAATTACACAATTTCCAAAACGAATTTAACATTTTTAAATTATTATCAATTAACAACTTATTAATTAATTGAAATTAATTTAGTTCCCACCCTTTACTACTATAAACCCCACAACTCACATCTCTAATTATTTACACAATTTCCATATTTAATTTTTAATTAATTAATTTCCATTAATCAACAATTAATTATTAATTAATTTTAAATAAATTACTTCACACCCTATTCCCCTATAAACCCACAAACAACTCCTACATAATTGACACACTTAACATAATTACCAATTAATTAATAATAATTATCAAACAATTAATAATTAATTAATAATAAATGAACTACCACAAACAACACTATAAAATAAAAATTAAATAAATACTAGTAAATAAAAAAATGAAATTACTTTATTAAAATGAAATTACTTCCCACCCTATTCCCCTATAAACCCACAACCCGCTCCTAAAAAATTAACACAATTGACATAATTATCAATTAATTAATAATAAAAATTAATAACCAATTAATAATTATTTAATAAAAAATTAATCATAAATACTAATAAATAAAAATTATTAATTATCTTATTATAATTAAATTACTTCCCACCCTATTCCCCTATAAACCCACAACACGCTCCTAAAATAAATAACACAATTAACTTAATTATCAATTAATTAATTAATAAAAATTAATAACCAATTAATAATTTATTAATAAAATTAATCATAAATACTAATAAATAAAAATTATGAATTACCTTATTATAATTAAATTACTTCCCACCCTATTCCCCTATAAACCCACAACCCGCTCCTAAAAGATTTAACACAATTAACTTAATTATCAATTAATTAATTAATATAAATTAATAACCAATTAATAATTAATTAATAACAATAATTATAAATACTAATAAATACAAATTATTAATTACTTATTATAATTAAATTACTTCCCACCCTATTCCCCTATAAACCCACAACCCGCTCCTAAAAATAATAACACACTTAACTTAATTATCAATTAATTAATAAAAATTAATAACCAATTAATAATTAATTAAAATAAAAATAATAATAAATACTACGAAATAAAAATAATAATTACTTTATTATAATTAAATTACTTCCCACCCTATTCCCCTATAAACCCACAACCCGCTACAGAACTAAAAAACGCAAAATTTAATTAACATAAAATTATTCACTTCTAAAAATCTTACACATACATTAAAAAAAGCAATACTTATACAAAAAAATTAGATCACATACTTTTAAAATACATACTAAAATACATCACACTAATATAAAAATCGATATTATAAACAACGATATTTTTACAAACGATATTACTGACTTCGAGATTTAAAAAAACGATATTTCTTACCTTACTGTCGATATTCTGGACCACGATATACTTGCAGTCGATATTCTTGTATCACGATATTTGCAACTCGATATTATGGTAGTTCGATAATCACATCTCGATATTCTGTCTGTGCACCCTCCCTGACATACTACCTCAAATGTGGTCTCTATTATTCTCTCTAATGTTGTGGCCATACTCCCTTTTGCAGGCTCAGTGGAACTTAGGGGCTGATCACGATGGCGGGCGGACTTGGTCCGCCCGCCACGATAGCAGTGATTGGGACCGCCCGCCAGACATGCGGCGGTCCCACCACTGCGATTAGGATGTGCCCGCCATACTGGCGGGCGCATCCTGGGCCTTTAACATTGCGGGCGGTGCCTGCCACTTGGTGCATGGAAATGCAGAGGGGTACCATGGGTAACCCCCAGTGCAGCGACCCCCCCCAGGGGGGCCCGCAACGGACCCCCAAACCCAATCCCCGCCAGCCTTTCCATGGCGGCATCGCCGCCTTGGAAAGGCCTCTACAAAGACACATCCTAATATGGCAGACGGTGCCTGCTAGGCACCGCCACCATATTAGTGGCCCTGCTCCGCCCGCCAGGCTATTGGTGCGATGAAAAGCGGCGGAAGGACTTTGCGTCCGCCGCGATACCCACCGCCATCCTAATATGGCGGTGGGTAAATCTCATTGTGATGGCGGAACGATCGCCACTGCAGGCCCGGCGGTGGCGATCGTTCCGCCATCGTAATGAGCCCCTTAGTTCTGGTGACACCCAGAGCTGAGACTGTGATGTCATACTTGGTCCATTCACGGAGCTATGCTTCTGCTGCTGCTGCGAAGGGGTGGGAGACAGTTGTTGTGCCATGAAGGCAGGCCTCAAAAACTTGTTCTGTTGCTTTAGACAAGGAACAATTGCCTAGTTCTATTCCTGATTAGCATTCTTCAGACGTATCAGTGCCCACTCTGATACTGTGGCTTGAATTAAAGAAGCTGCATGGTGGAAGAGTGGAGCACATGACAGATGCATAGCTTACACAGAAATCCACGATACAGAGCATTGAATTCAGCACACTGGCAAATGGTAAATTCACAACATTGCAGTCACACTGAGGCACAACGCGTGAAGACAACCCTCTGCTCTGTGGGTGACAGTGGGTAATGGGTTGGGTCATCACTGTGACTACATCACAGCTCCTCTTCACTGCAGCAGTGATTTACCTCTAAGTTACGCTGAACTGTTTTACAGTATGTGAGATGCAACCCTCTTGTACGCATGACCTTAAAGTGAGGAGTGAAACACTGATTTACAAAGGCATTTTCAGCTGTAACCTTATATGTAATGACAAAAATGCCTGGCATATACCTGGCAGGTATTTACTAAAGGATACCTAGCAGGTGTAAAGCCATTTAGTCCTGCATAGTTGTATATCAAGACTGTGTGCCATTACAAGGGGAGGTTAGTGGGTGCAACAAGGGGTGGTTTGCCTTCTGTGGTTATGAACATTCACACATATGTCAGTTTGTGAATTTCACAATATACTCTGTGACGTGTTGCACCATGGAAATGGTCAGAGAGTTGCTCCTGCAAAGGAATAGAAGAAATGTCTTGTCTAAGTGGGACGAGGAACAGAACACCCCAAACTTGAAGGGCTACAGAGGAAGGTGTTTCTCCACACGGAAATGTTCTTTTCTGTGGAACAAAACAAGAAAAACGGGGACATATTATCAAGCCCATTACCGCCGCATTAGCAGCACTTTTCTGCCGCTAACGCGGCGATATATTTATCACAGTATTAGCAAGCTGCAGCTAACGGGCCTTAGCGTGATAGCGGCCCGTTTTTTCATCGCCAAGCATGTTAGCGATATTTATCGCTAATGACATGCAAAGTAGGCGTTCCCGTGCAAAAAGGCACGCAAACACCACTACTCCATATTATCAAGGGGCTCCTTCAAATTCTGAAGAGCCAAAAAACTGGCTCTAACTGCAGTTAGAGCCAGTTACTTAAGACCAGAAAATAGCTGGTCTTAAAAATGGTGATAAAACTTGGGCCCATATCTCTGCAGGTTTTGGCGCTGGCCAGCGCTGCAAGCAATGTTGCAGCGCTGCCCTGCGACAAAATTACAGTGCAGGAATGCGTACAATCAATAAGGGGCCCATTACGATACCCGGCGTAAATAAATCCGCCAGGCATGGAAGCGGCAAAAATCCGCCCGCACACACCGCCTGAACACCGACCACGCCATTACGATTACACAAACCGAAAACCGCCATCGGCGGAAAAGCACACAAAATACCGCCCGCCAACGTCCGAGTCGGAGTCAAACCGCCCGCCACGGACGGAAACACGCACGACAACACAAAACCGCCCGCCCTCACGGCCGACACACCGCACGTGAAATTACGATCGCACCGACATGAGCGCGGAAAAACCACAAATATACCGCCCGCCAGCGCAAACAACGCCGATGAGAATCGACACGGCAGAAGCCATGGCGCCAACGTACCTGCACAGAAACCATCCGCACACAAAACCAATAGCACACAACATGGCCAACAAGTCCACACAGCAAGGCACGCACAAATACACAAGCACAGTACACATCCCGAAAACACCCCCCGGACAAACAAAAAATACAAAGGCCAGAACCCCAGACACAACACACCTGAAAACAACAGACCATGAGGACACACCCACATAGGTGAGTACAAAAGCAGCACTCCCACAGACCACAACCCCTTGCTACATTGCAAACCAGAGAGGAGAGGAGAGGACACAGTGACACAGCAAGGACAGCAGCACACCACAGAAACGCACACATCACAACCACCACCACCACCACCACCAAACACCACCACCACCACCACCACCACCAAACACCGGCACCACAAACCCCCTGCACATTACACAACACACACCGCACCAGCACCACAAACACCATGGCACCACAAAGAATGCCCAAGTTCACGCCCATGGAGCTGACGGTCATGGTCGACGAGATCATCAAGGTGTACCCACAAATCTATGGGAACATGGTCCAGCACACACCACTAGCCACCAGAAACAGAATGTGGAACCGGATCGTAGACCAGGTCAATGCAGTCGGGACCCTGCCCAGGAACAGAGTAGAAATTAACAAACGTTGGAATGACGTAAAGAGCCTGGTCAAGAAGAAGGAGGGCAAAAACAGAGAGCTGGCTGCCGTCACTGGCGGAGGGAATCCCGCGCTCTTTAAGACCTTCAAAGCGTGGGAGGAGAAGGTGCGAGTCGTAATACATCCGGAGATCCTCGCCGGATTAGCAGGGGAGTGGAGGCTGGTAAGTACAAACTAATGTATACCAGCACACCGCTATGTACTCACATGCGCAACTACCATGCCACAGCTCCCAGGGACAAACACCCCCATGTCCAGCACACAATACACAACACATCACACACACATGCAACAGACACCACCACACACAGCCCAAACCGAACAACTGTAAGATGCGTGGGGACATGTGTACACTCAGCCAGCCACGTAACCACCAACAGGTCCCCAAATATGCCAGAAGCGCCACAACGAGCACCCACCACACCCATGTGTCCGCCACAGCTGCACTAACCGACAAGTAACAGGTAAGTGGCAGGAACACAAAGTGCAGTGGGTGGGAGGGTGGACAGCCCAAGTACAACACACACCAGGCCCCAGTCCCACAGCACAGCAAGGAGGAGCATCCCCCACACCCCACAGCCACGTGTCAGCCACCGCAGTGCACAACGACAGCCGAAAGGCAGACATCACGGTCCACAGCAATCGGTGTCAGTGGGTGTCCAGCCACCCCCACGACCCACAACACCCCCCACCCCCACAGACCTGCAACATGGAGCACCCCCGCTTAGAGCCATGTGGCATCCAGTACAGTGCACGCACGAACAACTTGCAGGTGGGAAACTGGACAGGGCTGGATTACTGGAGGCATGAGGACCATAACACGACCAACACATGGGACATGTCACGTAGCAGACGAACACGCAGCACCGCCCACCGTCACGAACAAGTGAACAATGTGCACACGGACATGAACAACAGACTCACACCCCACATGACCCATCACAGACATAGCAACACCCAAGGAGCCACGTCTGCATGCACAAGCCACACTGAATATAGTCCCACACGGCAGCCACTGTGCAACTCATCACACACAACCGAAACACCATTGAAGTCCTGTCCATGTAGCCCCTACTGCTTGTCAACCACACACCCCACAACTACGCCTATGTAAGACAAACAACACTAGACGCAACAGAGCGGAACAACATAAATGCACACGAACACCACTGAACCCATCAAACTCACAGACACACCATGCACATACAACATACCATCCATCCCATCCGTCAGCCCCAGTCTCATTAAAGGCATGTCATCCGCACAGCTGCCACACATACAGCAGTCACGCTAAGATACATGCCCATGACCAACCATGTGCCAGAAGTCAATTAAGCGCACGACACACTGTGAGCAACAACACACAACATGGGCCACACCCCCCCGAGCACTGCAGTGATGCACATGGCACAGGGCAGCACGCACACCAAGGAGATGGGACAACTGCAATACGTTGGCTGGCACACAACTATCACTCACTCATAACGATGCGTCCAATGCCATGTCCAGTAATCACAACAGACAGCAAATATGCAGGCCATGTCAAGCATGCACACACCTCAAACCATGCACTGTCATGCTGCCACAACACATGTCACGTTCGGCACCCATGGCTCACAGCATGTACCCCAAAAGCATATTCCCTCCCAAATGCGAATCTGGGGCATGGCCCCCATGTTGCCATATGCGTTCCTAAGCGTTCCATTTGAACCCCAAAAGCATATTCCCTCCCAAATGCGAATCTGGGGCATGGCCCCCATGTTGCCATATGCGTTCCTAAGCGTTCCATTTGAACCCCAAAAGCATATTCCCTCCCAAATGCGAATCTGGGGCATGGCCCCCATGTTGCCATATGCGTTCCTAAGCGTTCCATTTGAACCCCAAAAGCATATCCCCTCCCAAATGCGAATCTGGGGCATGGCCCCCATGTTGCCATATGCGTTCCTAAGCGTTCCATTTGAACCCCAAAAGCATATTCCCTCCCAAATGCGAATCTGGGGCATGGCCCCCATGTTGCCATATGCGTTCCTAAGCGTTCCATTTGAACCCCAAAAGCATATCCCCTCCCAAATGCGAATCTGGGGCATGGCCCCCATGTTGCCATATGCGTTCCTAAGCGTCCCATCTGAACACCAAAAGCAAAGTACAAACCAGACCCAGGATGGGCCAGGAGCCCGCATACACCAGAGTCACAATAAGTAGGGGCACAGCAACACACCCATCGGCATGGCCAATCCGTCCTATGCCACATGTGCATAGCACACAGTCCCATTGCCAAGCACACACAACTACAGATGCTACAGCCACACACACGCCTCCGGGAAACCCATGTACGAGATTGCACGTACTGTCAATGTCAGACGACAAATACATACTTCGCCAGGTGCAACACAATAACAAATCTCATTCTCTCCACAGGTGACGAACTGCTGGATGCTGGGGATGGAGCCAGCAGCCAGCACAGCCAGCCTACAAGCCCCCAACGAGGACACACGGATCTGGAGGATCTGTCCTCCTCTTCGGACACGGACCACCAAGCAGGCCCATCTGGTGTGGCAGGGCCCAGCCGCTCCCCAGGACCCCTCCTACCCACCAACCCATCATCCAGGGCTGCTGAACATTCCCAGCCCCCTGCTGCCACTGTCGTTGCGGCCACACCCACGGTCATTGTGGCCACTACCACTGCCGCAACCGCCACCATCGCCGCACCGACCACCACCGCCGCCACCACCGCCACGTCTTCGCTGGCACCAGCCCCAGCGCAGGTGGTGGCCCGGCTGACTGGATCCACCCTGGGAGCCACAGCGAGGACCGTGGTGAGCAATGTGGCTAGTGGGCAGGCCGGTGGCAGCAGGACTGGTAGGAGGAGCAGGGTCAGGGAAACGCCAGCCTCCCCTGGGAGCCATGCCCTGCCTCAAATGGCCAGAGTCCTTGGGGCCTATGAAGAGGCCCAAGGACAATGGGTCCGGTCTGCTTCAGACACGCGTGAGGTGCTGGGGGTGCTGAGGTCCATGGACGCCCGTATGGGCCAAATCGTGGACCTCATGGGACAGCTGGTGGTGGCGGTGAGGTCACAGCCAGGGACAGCAGCTCCCCTCCGCCACCACCTGCCAGGGCGCAGGGTGGAGCAGCAGTGTCCAGTTCCCCTGCGTCCACAGCCAGTGAGCACACCTCAACCACCAGCATGTCGCAAGCAGGCACCCCCCTCGCAAACGTGGAAGGGGCCGTCCGAAGTGGAAACAGATCTCCCGGGAGGACTTCGCACGCTCCAAACGCAAGTGAGGCAGCCAGCCAGCCTTCCGCCAGCCTTCCTTGACCAGCCACTGCATTGACTTGGACTACGATCCCACTCCACACAGCCATCTGGATGGCATGTGTGTGTTGGACTATGGACATAGAACCAGTGGGTACACCCTGATCATCACGCAGCCATGACCGACAGCTCATTGTCACTGCACGCACCACTTTTGTCATCACCTTACACACAATCACATGTCACAGTTTGTAATAAATGCACCTTTTTCACTAACTGCTGTTTGTGCCCTGTGTTTTATTTGTACGGAATACAACGGCCACCTTGGGCGGAAAGGCACCTGATGCGTGGCATGGCAATTGAATCCGGAGGGCCTGTAGGGACCTAGGGGTGGGAGACAGAACAGGAGCACATTCAATGAGTGTGTCACACACCCATCACACAGTACATGTCAACAACTACAAGCAATGTACACACATCGCACAGAGCAATAGGGCACAATGCCACAGCCACCAACAGTGGCATACTACCCTGGCCATGGAGCGTTGACACACAGCACGCAGTGAACAAACGGCCACCCTGACACAGCACACACACACCTGCACAGATACAGCCACATCAGCCGTCGTACATGGACACTCACCGTCAAGTGAAGTAGCGGGCGATGAGCTGCTGCCGCACATTACCAGCTTCCTCCTCTCCGCTGTCCTCCTCACTCGAGCTGTCCTGGTCTGCGGGCTGGGGCCCTGGTTGATCTCCGTCATCCACGATGAGGGGGATCTGCTTCCGAATGGCCAGATTGTGCAGCATGCAGCACGCCACCACTATCTGGCACACCTTCTGTGGGGAGTACGCCAGCGCACCCCCGGTGCGGTCCAGGCACCTGAACCTGGACTTGAGGAGGCCAAAGGTACGCTCGACCACACGTCTGGTCCTCCCATGTGCCTCATTGTAGCGATCGTCTGCTGGGGTGAGAGGATTCCTCAATGGACTGAGCAGCCATGCCCCATTCGGGTACGCAGAGTCACCTGGGTGTGAGGGACACAGAGAACCGTTGCAATTCCAACTGGACAGGGGACAGCATCGCACAACCAGCACGCTACACCACTCCACATACTCACCGACAATACAGGCACGATCCTGTTGCATATTGGACATCAGTCGTGGCAAGATGCTGTTGCGCATTATGTGTGCGTCATGGGCCGAGCCTGGGAACTTTGCACACACGTGGGTGATCACCATGTCCGCAAGGCACACCACTTGCACATTCAGGGAGTGCGTGTGCTTCCTGTTGCGGTACAGGTGCTCAGTGGCCTGTGGTGGAACAAGGCCGACATGTGTGCAGTCAATGGCTCCAACGACGTGTGGGATTCTGCCAAGGGCATAGAATGCACCCTTCACTGCCGCCAATTCACGAGCCCTGGGGTAGCGGATGTACCTGTTTCGGTACGGCATCATGGCTGCCAGTACATCCCTCAGCACCTTGCTGAACATGGGCTGGGACATCCCTCCTCCAATGCCCACTGTGTGCTGGAATGACCCAGTGGCGAAGAAATGCATGGCGGCCATCACCTTAGCCGTGGGGGTGACAGCAGTCGGATACACCCTGCGGGGACAGAGATGGGGTTCTAACATGGCACACAGTCGATGCAGGGTTGGCCTGTCCAGCCGAAACTTCCTAATAACCTCTGTATCGTCCATGTCCGCCAGCAATTGGTATGGGCGGTCAATGTTCGGTCTCCGCCTAGGGACAATGGCAGAGGACACATGTCAAAGCAACACGACACATAGCAATTTCGCATACACATCACTGACATGACTGAGCAAGCACATGAGCCACAGCCCAGCTGTCAAGCTGGGACGGCACGGCCACAATACACTTACACAGGTCTCCCAACAATGGCAATGGGTAGTGATACAAACCACTGCCATGTGCATGCACATGGGGATCTAGGCCCCAATGACTTGCGGGGCGTGCTGATGGGGACTGACTGCATATCCGTCAAGCGGCAACGCCACGGCAACATGAATGTCTGCTGAGCATGGAACTGCTTCCGCGGCTGGATGAGTATGGCACACGACGACGACGATGTGGGCACAGGCTGAGCGGCCAAAACAAGTGGGACCTGTGGCACGAGGGGATATGAGACAGTAGTAGGTGTCAGCACTGCACCCTATGTACAGCACTGTACGGATCACACCTCCCGAAACATTGACAGGTGTCCACATTGACAGCCCCATGCCAAGACAGCTGTGTGCTTGCAGTCACACGTCACAGGTGAGAGGTTACATTGCACGTGCCAGGTGGCAGACGTACATAGTGGGAGCTGGCATGTGTGTGCATGTGTCTCCTGTTCAGGATCCACCAGATGGGCGCTGACTCTGTACTGACCATTGGACACAGCATGTTCCGTGGAAGGCTTGTGTGTGTGGGATGGTGGCACTGGATGTGCCTCCGTTGGGTGGGGGGCCATGCACAGGGCGGGTACGTCGATGATTGCGCATTGTTGGTCACGGTGGGTGCACCAACTGAAGATGTGTTGCCCTGTGTTCAATTCCTATGTCCGCATGATGATGGACTGTAGATGTGGGCAGACTACACATTGGTCGATGTGCTGTCTATATGCATGTGCCTTCACACCAGGCACAGCTGCCCCTGCACATGTGACCCCTGCTGGACTCGCTGCTGGGTCTGTGGAGCTGATGCACCTTCTGCGCGTGGGGCGGACAGCTCTCCTCACTTCCCTCATTGCGCATGTCATGACTTTGCCGCAGGTGACATGGATCATGGAGGGCCCACATGTACGCGTGGGTAGGCTACACATGATTGTACACTGGTCGCCACCCCCAGTCAGTGTTTCGAATGGGAAGGTTGTCGTGCTGGTGGTATGTTCCATGTGGCGGATGGGCGGGCCTAGGTGCGGGCTTACATTCTGGACATGGGGGGTAGTTGGATTGGCGACTAGTTGCAGTACACACGGGACACGTCTCTTCCTTTCCACATCTGGGTCATCCCTTGTACTAACTGACAGTGATACAGTCATCTTCGCCCCAGCCCTCATGTCCTCCCCTCGCTCCCCCAATATGCATGCTCACCTGCGAGGCTAGCGCTTGCACAGGCAGCCCCAAGCTCGCACCAGAGAGGGCAAGGAGTGTATGTGTGGGTCCAGTTGCACGAGTGGGCTGTCTCAGGGTATGATGTGTTGCGGGACGCCGTCCACCTGCGTGGTGCCCCAAATGGAGACCCGGCCTGCATGGACTATGCATCACAGTCTTCGCCTTCTGGATCCGCCACCTGCGACACCCAGTGGCTGTGGCTGCCCTTGCGGCCAGGCCACGTCCGTCTGTGGCTGATGGCCCACACATTCACTCTTTGGCCTCTCTGGGGAGGGCTCGGGGGTGGTGGCGCACGCGCTTGCACTTAGTCGCAATGGCATGTGGCGTGGTTGGTATGATGGGCAATGGATGGGATGGTGCGAGCCACCTCCCGTGACGTCAGTGCTGCTCGTGCTGTGGTGCGTCCCCCTACACTTCCATCTGACTTGTGCCATGCTAGACGTTGAGGTTCTATTGCCTGCGTGATATGACCAGGAGGAGCGCGAGGAGACCTCTCACACACCATGCTCCACTGCCATCCCGTGCCCTGTATCGCCTGTGCGGATTGACTATGTTGGGGTTACACCTGGTCGACTGGGGCTGTGTGTGCCTTGTCAAGGGGCATGGCGGGCGCACAACAGGATCCAGCTTGTCCACAGAGGGTGGGCTGAGGTGCGCCTGGTACCGCTTTGTACGTGTGCCCGGCTGCTGTGCACACACGTGTTCACTCCCCCCGACAGGTGTCCTCTCACAATGCCCAGGGAAGCGGTGGTGTACTGTTCATGACCCCTCCCAACACGGCGTGCTCCAACTTGGCATGTGCGCATCTACCCGTCGCACCCACCCACCTGAGCACTGCGTCCATACGACTTCACACGACACATGTGTGTCTTCCACAGTAGTGCTACTCATTTGCGTTGACATCCAATACCAGTGGACTACATGGTCATGTCACGACTGCCGTGTACTTCACATACTCTCATCCTCTCTCATTCGTACTTGTGAAATGAGTCAGCGGAGACAGTTTTGGTTTCAAACATTATATTGAGTCTTCTGTCCTCTGTGATGCAGTATAGTGGACACTACTGGCAGCGGAATACATGTTGAGGATATACTGAGCATGATTGCAAATGGGATAGGGTGTGGGGTTACATGTGATTGGCTGTTGCATGTGGGATGTGGGCTTCAGAGTGACATCTGCTTGGCCAAGGCTGTGCTAATGTACATTTACGTATAGCTGCGGAGCTGCGGACTTTGACACAGACGGTATACATGTAGCCTACCAGACCGCTTGGCATCATGGGCACAGTCCATCTCAGTTCCATGTGACAGGTTTGCTGCGGTTGTTCCTCATGCACGCGTGCATGTGAGATGACATCAGGGCATGTACTTGCGTGCATGCAGCGGCGTGCCACTTGTTGTTGCACTGTGGTGGTTACTGGACATGTCACAGTCACTGGGGTCGTGTTGTTGTTGTATGCACTTGTCGTCCATGCAAAGGTCCTGGTATGGGATTCCCGGGGCGGGGGTGGGAGGGGTGCAGCACCCACAGACTCCAGGCGACCTATTCATGTCCACTGAGCGGTGTGTGTGTCCATGGGCGCTGGATCCATGTCGTGTCCTGGTTGTTCGTGCAGTTCCGTCCATGAGGGTGCGATACACAGAGCCCATGCCACTGCCTCCCACGATGCATGCGGTGTTCCTGGATGTGATGGGGAACAGTGTGCATGTCCCGGTCATATCCGATGTCATGGCGATGTCGTTGATGGTGTGGTTACAGTTGCCGGTCGTTTGGTATGGCTGTTGTGGTGGTGACTGGCCAGTCCGTGCGGAAGCTAAGCATGGGTGCGGGGTTGGACATCATAGGTCACTCGGGGAACCTGCGTTGTGGTCCGACGAATTGACAGGTTGTCAGGTATGCGATGCCGTCCAGCAGGGCTTCCATGTCATTGGTGGTGTACATGTTTGCCAGCCAATGTAGCGGATGGTGGCTGTCAAGGTGTTGTTCGTAAGTTGTCCCTTGGAGGACCATGATGGGGCATGCTGGGTGACATTCGATGTAGCTGTTCTCGATGATCCGTCGTGTGGAGGCACAGTGGTCCCATTTCAGTGCGGGTGCGATGTTGGCCACATACGCCATGCCCCCATAGGCAGAGCAGGCCCTGTCGTGTGCGTCCAGAGGGAGGAGTAGTGGTAGCAGGTCCGCCTTCAGACATGCCGGGTTGGAGAGGCATATCTCGACGGGATGCTGGTATGGACACCTCCGACAGTAGAAGACGGGCATGACGCAGCTGAACAATGTGATGCGGTAAGTCAGTCGGTAACTTACGTTCAGCAGGGACAGGAGATCGCATCCCAATGTATGGAACAGGTTGGTTTTGTACAGCTTGAGCTGTTCGGCGTAGTTGGGTAGGTGTGTTGCGGTTGCCATTTCGCAGCGGTTCGTTGAGGTGGCGTGCTCCGGCTGTGTGTGCAGTCTGCAATGTGCACGCTCCGAGGTTGCTGTGAGCTCTGTGTAGTCGTAGGGAGACAGGACTTGTGTTCTGTTGGCTTGTTTGGAGGACACGGGCCCTCTTCCCACATGCTTCTCAGACAGTTCAAGGTCAGTGATGTGTGACTCCTTCCAATTAACTTGCATGTGGCCGACATGGGGGAGTGTTTTCTTCTTTCTTCCCCGTCCGTTGTGTGCTTCTGTGATATGCGCTATCTGCCCTGTGGTCGGTCTCCTCGGCATGCCTGTGTTGGTCTATTCTTGGACAATGGCTGTATTCACCGGCTTCTGTCGTAGGGCTGTGGTTTCGGAGTTGGAATGGAAGGTCATTCAGTGCTGTCTGCTCTCCCTTGTGTGGGCGGCAGGCTGCCTTTCCGCTCTGCGTTGGGCCTTGTGTGTGAATGTTATTCTTGGGCCACCTGTTGTCGGTCCCCGGGCTCTTTGGTGTTCCGTTTTATATGTCTTGTTCATATGTGCAGGGTGGTATGGGTGTTTCTGTGTGGTACTGGCGTTCCTCTTCCCGAAGGGGCCCTGCTTCTCCTAGTTGGTGTTGCCGCCGCTGTGTGCTACGCCATGTTTGTTACACTGGGGTGTGTCCTGCTGTTGCGTGTCTTCACTGACATGTGTGCGTCGGTTGTGTGGCGTTGGGTGTTGTCCGTGAATTGGGCGTTGGGGACATGTCTGTGGCAGGCCTGTCACGTGTCATGTGCGTTCTGGGTGGGGCTGATGTGTGTGCTGCTTGGTTGTGTCCCTGTGTCTGTGTGCGACGCATGCATGGCTCTGCGGTTGGCCTCTGCGTTGTGCGCATGTGTGGCGGCGTCATCGGCGCTTTGGGGCCGTGACGGGGTGGTTGGTTCCTAGTCCCAGGTGGTGTGTACACATGTGTTCCGCGATGTTACGATTTGGCCTGTGTGTCATATGTGGATGCAATGGTGGATGTGTAGTGTACACGCGCTGGTGGGGGTTGTCCGCTTTTCCGCCCTTGCACTGTGTGCGCTGTTTGCGTGCACTTGTTGTGTGTGTGCCTACCTGCGTCTCCGCGGTACGTTGCGTCCTTGGTGGTGCATCAGCAGAAGCATGGGGAGGGCCTGCAGTGCTGGATTCATGCTCGGGGAGCCGCTTCTTCGTTGTCCGTGCTCGGCATCCGTGTTACCGCTTCGGTTTGTCGTACGGTATCTCTTGGCCATGGGAGCCATTTGTTTGCGGCATCGTAATTTATGCGCCGGGCGGGACGTGTTTCGTCGGACGGTGTGTGTCAGTTGGGCTGCGCCGCTACGTGTACGGGCGCACTTTGATGGCGGACGGTGTTGCTGGCTTGCCGGCGGTGTTTGGCATACTTTTCGCATCGTAATTGGACGGGCGTGTGGACTGCTGCGTGCCGGCGGTAACTGGTGCTTTTTGCATCCGCCAGCACGGCGGTGGTGCATCCGCCCGCCATCGTAATGTGCCCCTAAGATAGTGCGAATTCCTGTGCCACAGTCATGAAAAGTGTTGCTGCGCTGCGACCAGACAGCGTTGCAACACTTCTCACTACGCCCTTCTTGCGACACCATGGATGCACTGTACTCACTGGACAGCGCTCCATGAAGCAAGTAATGACAGTTACGTCAGGAATCCTGACGTATCTGTCTGCGCTAAAGTCACACATTGCTGCAGTTGTGTCACAACCATGATGCAACTCCAGCAATGCATGGTGCCAGCCTATCCCTGTGGCACTGCGTCACCCTCATGCCTGCCATCAGGCAGCGGAAGGTAGTGACGCAGTGCAGTCCATGAGGGGTGCCCGAATTTCGGCGCTGTTGGAGATCCATCGGTGTTGGTTGTGCGCTGCGGTGTCATCGTGTGGAAGTATTGGTGGAGTGTTGGTGCGGAGGGAGTTGACGAGACGTTCTTCGTTGGCCTTCATCCAGCTGCGAGGGGTGCGATGATGGTGGTGGCATCCGGTGGGCAAGGTGAAGACGTGATGTTACCAATGATGGCCGTCCAGGAGAGTCCGGTGTTGTGGCTGTAGTTGGAGTCCCCGCAGGTGGAGGTGACGTGCTCGACCGTGTGTCCTGCTATGTGGCTTGTTGCGGTGACTTGCTGCTTGCGTCTGATGTAGGTGACCTTCCACAGGAGTGGGTGGTGTCCTTGTCACTGGGGTTGTCCATGTGGAACTTGAGTGCACCGGGTAGGATGTCGTCGGTGGATGGGAGACCCTGTGGTGCAATTATGTCTACAATGGTATTGGAGAATGGGGGCCATGTCCCGGTGGGCATGCACTTGAGGGTGCCGCAGAGGATGTGCTTGTGCTTGGTCCAGATCTGGGTGTTGAGGTGGTCCATGGTCACCCTAGGGTCATTAGAGTACGTGGTCATTTGGAGTGAGCCTCTGTAGGTGATGGCAATGCCTCCTCCTTGATGGTTGTGGTGCTCCTTGTGGGTGATACTGCAGCCATCAGTGATGGCGATGTCCGGTCCGGAGCAGAGGTTGGGCCTGGCAGGCGAGCTGGCGTCCAGGGTTGATGGCGAGGAGGGTGCTGGCATCGTAGCGGTGGAGTGTCCAAGAGGAAGGATCCTTGGTGCTGAGCGTGGTCCAGGGGCAGACGGACGCAGACGGGACAGCCTATGGTTTGCATTTGGCATGGGAGACGTCCAGTACAACGCAGGCAGTACATCATTAACTACACAACTCCAACAACGCAGGTGACTTTACATTACATTTGAGTACAACACTTTGTGAGGTCAGTAATGGGGTAATTTTAAGCATTTTGTGTGTGTATGGGTTTCGGATGTTGGATCTGAAATTTGGGGTGTGATTTGGGGTAAAATATGAAATTTGGGGTGTGAGTTGGGGTTAAATATGACATTTGGGGTTAAATATGAAATTTGGGGTGTGATTTGGGGTTAAATATGAAAATTGAGGTGTGATTTGGGGTTAAATATGAAATTTGGGGTGTGATTTGGGGTTAAATATGAAAATTGGGGTGTGATTTGGGGTTAAATATGACATTTGGGGTGTGATTTGGGGTTAAATATGAAAATTGGGGCGTGTTTTGGGTGAATTTTTGATTTTTGTGTGTGTTTTGGGGGATCATAAAGGTATTTCAGGGTTAACGTTTGGGTGTGGGGTGCTAAGGTTAGTTTTGTGTTGCACTCACTGAAGTGGGAATAGTGATATTTATGTCTACGCTATGCAACACCTACTCTACTGTTGCAAAGTGCCTAGTATTAGCATGCATTGGAATTTAATGCAATGTTATTGCATGCGTTGCAAATACGTATGTGCCTTTGGCACACCAGTGGTATGCCCGCTGTGCGTGGGCGCTCACCATCTGCCATTGAGAAGTGGGGGGCATGTTATACATGCAGGCTGTAATGCAGCCTGCATTGCGAACAGGGAAGTGCGCTTGATTGCTTTGGGCGGCCTGAGTGGGCCGAACAAACTGTCATTGCGCACTTGAGTGGGCATGCCAATCCACCCATGCCCTGCTCCGTGTTTGGAGCAGTCCTACCCACCCTCCCACCCCCTGAGGATACATAGCATGATTACATCAGTTAGTTATCATCATGTGATTATTGTTCCACTTCTGCACTGCTTGAGGCAGTGGAGCAACACTCTTCCACCATAGCGGAAGAGACGCCACTGGGGGCGTCATCTATGTGTGATAGGCCTGAGTGACTCACCCCACGGCCCTCCTGCGCTGCGCGTCCAACCTTCTCCTTACCTGTACATTAACACCGTGGCACAATCCACTGCACTCTCTCCGAATCTGTGACCCGGCCAGCAGGAGCATCATCCAGGTGTGATTTCACTAGGCTGGGTACAGCAGTCGCCGGCCAGTCTGCTGGTGTGCCTCCAGATGCAGTTGATGCAGCAGGGCCCCCTTAGGCATGACGTTGCAGCGCTCATGCAACACAAGTTTGGTGTAGCACAGGGGCTTCACCCTCCACAGCGTATGGCCAGCCCAACATCATCCGGCCTGTGATGCAATGAGACGGCACACACCATTGGTAATCCCCTCCGTGCACCCTGGTGTAGTGGTGGATCGTAGTATGTGGTGCGTACCTCACTACGTTGGTGCGCTTGAGCGCCTCTACCATTAACAGCTCCAAGGGTCGCAAGGCGGTCTTCTCACACAGGTCAGCAACGTGTCTCCATGCGTCCTGCCAGACTTCACCAACAGGTACGGGCGATCGTCGCACATCAATGTTTACCGCCACGGATCATCGACTCCACAGCTCATCCACATCCCACTCCAGGCTCCAGACGCAGGTCCAGCGAGGTATCAAGGATCCAGACGCAGGTCCAGCGAGGCATCATGGCTCTCATCCTGTGCATCCTGGATGTTGGATGGCTTGCAGGGGTTGTTGATGTGTGCTGCACTTGTTCCTGTCTGCTACATTCTGCATGTTATTGTATTTTATGCCTATTTACTATTGGAGGTTGACTGATAGGCAATTTATTTCATTAGTGGCAAGAAAAATTAAAGTTGGTCTGACTGACTTGAGTTTTCTTGCCGCTAATGGGCCTTTTGCTAGTTACTGCCCGCTAACGCAGGAATTCCTATCGCTTTTGCGCTGATGTTAGCGTGAGTTTTCACACCCATTCCCTGTTACTATCGCATGTACCAACGGCTTGTTAATACAACGCTAACATGGCGATATTTTTCAGGGTTAGGCAGCGATAACAAAACTGCAGATAACTTGCGTTGGCGATAGTTATCGCACATCCTTGAGAATATCCCCCTCAGTGCTTTAAATGTGCCGGTACTGCCTGGTACGGAGTACCGGCACTTTTTAATTTGAGAGGGAGAATACCAGTACTTCTCAAGTGAGTCTTAATACTTTTAATTGGAGAGTACCGGCACTTCTCAGAAACAAGCAGGTACTCTGGTACAGAGTACCTGCACTTCTATTTTTCCATTTCAAGCACTGCGCGCATTCATCATCGTGCACACATTGGGATTATGGTAGATGTGCAAATTTCATTTGTCATCTCTTGTTGCACATTTTTAAAGTTCAGAATTACATTGATTGTGTTAGCTAATAAAACCATAACAATTTACAATAAAACAGTAAATAAATAGCAGCTGCTGCCCAAATAAAAAATGCACATTTTAACAAGATGGTTCTTAATAAGATTATGGTGGAAAACAGCTACACACACACACACACACACACAGATGAGTTTGAATTTCTATGCTTTCCAGAGCACCTGACGTAGGCCTTATAGTAAAGGGTCTATATTATATGAACATTGTGAATGTATGTTGCTCGTGTGCAAACGACTATGCACGTCTTAGCAGCATCTTGTGTGCCCTTCCATATCACGAAAAGTCTTTTTGTCACAGTGCGCACATGTGGTATAATATGTGCATGATTGCTACACCACATTCAGTGATATGCCCATACGCATTATACATATGCTAATATTTTTGGTGTATGTGCTAAAACATTTTGCATAAATTTCTAATTATAGTACATGGCACAATTTAAATAAAATGGCACAGCGCAAAAAAGAAAGTTGGTGCACATTTCGGGATCAAAAATAGTGGTGAAATGCGAAAGCATCTTTTGTACATGCACACCTTTCCAAGATACGTTCTATACTGTAAGAAATATGAGTAATGGTTGCAAATGCAATAAGCTTCACCAATGCATCATATTTGTAGAAGGTGTGTGTGTGCAGGAAGATATCAATATACTTAAGCAATCCATTCATATAATATTAAAACGTAGAATTGGATACCTACGCGTAAATTTTCATTATACATGAACCTCTCCTATATTATGCACGCAAAATTAATAATTTCATAAATATCTCGCATGCATAGCTATAAATCGTGAATCGCATGCAGTTGTGTAACTTGAGAACTGCGCAATTGTCAAGTGCCTTTGTAAATGGGACCCCTTGAGTTCTGGTCTTTCATTTATTGCCTCCTGCTTCTGCGCCACACTCTGATATTACTTAATAGTGGCCTCTGTTTTGCCCTAGTCAGATTTGTTGCATGCACGTTTTGTGAGCAGGTGCCTCCATTTAGTGCTAACATATTTAATCCGCTTTGTGCCAAAGGAGCTGTGCGATGGAGTGACGTATTAACAGTGACATGACCCCTCATAGCTATCGTCACACCGGTACATTGAGTCAGCGGATGCGGCTCACCTGACTTGTCCTGTGAGTCCTCGTACTCCACGTTGAAGGAATGGCCGTTGTTGAGGATGGTCTGTGTGGTTGTCGGGTTGTAGTTAATGCGTAAAGGCTCCATAGAGTGGTCATACTTGGCCTCCTTGCTGCAGATGTCAATGGGGGACTGGTGGTCTCCCTCTGCTATGGGGAAGGATTTGTGCCAGTGGCTGGGGCCTGTGGGGAGATGAGAACAGCCTTTGGTGTACAGAAGTCTGATGCGGACATCGCTCTGGTAGGCAGTAATCACATCAAGCTGCTAGTACTTTCACGGGCTCAGTCCTGTGCCAGGGGTCTGTGTTTTATGCAATGATGCATGCGTGCAGTGTGTGGGGGCATCAGGTGATGATATGGGGGAGACACTGTGGTGCATATTCACAGGGCGATATCGCCGGGAGTGTAGTTGGGACTTTTCTGGCGCTTATGTGCAGATTGCCAGTTATCGACGTGTAACGCAGGATTCACTATCGCCATCGCGCATTTGTTATCGGGAGTTTTCATCGCCTAACCCTGGTTCTATCGCCTTGTAGCGTCGGCTTGATAATAGGGCGTTAATATGGCGATAGATTTCAGGGTTAG
>CAWUFW010026468.1:0-33317 GCA_963921515.1 Calotriton arnoldi
AGGCCCCCTGATACCACTACCTGTGGTGGGGGTTCCCTTTGAAAGGGTGGGGATTGACATTGTTGGTCCCATGGATCCCCAAACAGCATCTGGGCACAGGTTTATCCTGGTGGTAGTGGATCATGCCACCAGGTACCCAGAGGCTATTCCCCTTAGGACCACTACAGCACCTGTGGTGGCAAGGGCCCTCCTGGGAATTTTCTCAAGAGTGGGCTTTCCTAAGGAGGTTGTATCAGACAGGGGTGCTAACTTTATGTCTGGATACTTAAAAGCAATGTGGAAGGAGTGTGGAGTGACTTACAAGTTCACCACACCCTATCACCCACAATGCAATGGTTTAGTTGAGAGATTCAACAAAACCTTGAAGGGCATGATTAAAGGGCTCCCAGAAAAGCTTAGGCGAAGATGGGACATACTCTTGCCCTGCCTTTTATTTGCATACAGGGAGGTGCCTCAAAAGGGGGTTGGTTACAGCCCTTTGAACTTTTGTTTGGTCACCCTGTCAGGGGTCCACTGTGCTTGGTGAAGGAAGGATGGGAGTTACCTCTCAAGCCCCCAAAGCAAGACATAGTGGACTACGTACTTGGTCTCCGCTCCCGGATGGCTGAGTATATGAAAAAGGCAACTAAAAACCTTGAGGCTAGCCAGGAACTTCAAAAGGCCTGGCATGACCAAAAGGCTGTACTGACTGTTTATCAGCCAGGACAGAAGGTGTGGGTGTTGGAGCCAGTGGCCCCAGCAGCTCTCCAAGACAAATGGAGTGGACCCCACACCATTGTTGAGCAGAAGGGTGAGGTTACCTACTTAGTAGACCTAGGAACACCCAGGAGTCCCCACAGGGTTCTCCATGTCAACAGGCTAAAACCATATGTGGACAGGGCAGACATGGGCTTGCTCATGGCTACTGATGAGGGAGAGGAGGAAGAGAGTGACCCACTCCCTGACCTGCTCTCACAGAACCCTGATGATGGGTCAGTGGATGGTGTAGCCTTGGCAGGCAGCCTCACTACCCAACAGCAAACTGATTGTAGACAGGTGCTCAATCAGTTCAGACACATGTTCTCACTGACTCCAAGTCAGACTACCTGGTGCACTCATGAAGTGGACACTGGGGACAGTCTGCCTATTAAAAATAAGATTTATAGGCAACCTGACCATGCCAGGGACTGTATCAGGACAGAAGTCCAGAAAATGTTGGATTTGGGAGTTATTGAACCCTCAGATAGCCCTTGGACTAGTCCAGTGTTCCTTGTGCCAAAACCTCACACCAGTGGTGGGGAAAAGAGAGATGAGGTTTTGTGTGGACTACAGGGGTCTCAATGCAGTCACTAGGACTGATGCCCATCCAATACCTAGGGCAGATGAGCTAATAGACACTTTGGCCTCAGCCAAGTATCTAAGCACATTTGACCTGACAGCTGGCTACTGGCAGATCAGACTAGCTGATGATGCAAAGCCAAAAACAGCATTCTCAACCCCTAGTGGGCATTATCAATTTGTGGTGATGCCCTTTGGTCTGAAGAATGCACCTGCCACTTTTCAGAGGTTGGTGAATACAGTCCTTACAGGTCTGGAAGCCTATAGTGCAGCATATCTAGATGATATTGCTGTCTTTAGCTCCACCTGGGAAGATCACCTGGTCCACCTCAGAAATGTTTTACAGGCCCTGCAAAAGCAGGCCTGACTATCAAGGCCACCAAGTGCCAGATAGGGCAGAGTCAGGTTGTATACCTGGGCCACCTTGTGGGTGGAGGCCAGGTTCAACCCTTGCAGAGCAAGATCCAGACCATCATGGACTGGACTGCTCCAACTACCCAGACTCAGGTGAGAGCCTTCTTAGGCCTGACTGGGTACTATAGGAGATTTGTCAAGGGTATGGATCAATAGTGACACCCCTGAATGACTTAACTTCCAAGAAAATGCCTAAAAAGGTTCAGTGGACAGTTAGCTGTCAAAAGGCATTTGATGACCTGAAGCAGGCCATGTGCACTGCTCCCATTCTACAGAGTCCTGATTACTCCAAGAAGTTCATTGTTCAAACTGATGCATCTGAATTGGGGGTAGGGGCTGTACTGTCACAATTGAATGAAGAAGGTCAGGATCAGCCAGTAGCTTTCATTAGCAGAAGGCTGACCCCTAGAGAGAAACGTTGGTCAGCCATTGAGAGGGAGGCCTTTGCTGTGGTCTGGGCTCTGAAGAAGTTGAGGCCATACTTGTTTGGTACTCACTTCCTTGTTCAAACAGACCATAAGCCCCTCTTATGGCTAAAACAAATGAAGGGTGAAAACCCCAAACTGCTTAGGTGGTCCATTTCCCTACAGGGGATGGACTTCACAGTGGAACATAGACCTGGGAGTAACAATGCCAATGCAGATGGACTCTCTAGGTACTTCCACTTAGAACATGAAGACTTAACTGGGCAAGGTTAGTTTAATGTCCCTACGTTTGGGGGGGTTGTGTAGGAGATTAGGATCTGCTTCACATGGGTACCCCCACTTTTTGCTGATGCTTCACTGTTTTTCGACCTTAGTCTGGCTGGGGCCCTGCTAATCAGAACCCGAGCCTAGCTGCTTCCTCTCTAAAATGGTTTCCATGTGCCTTAGGCACATCTCTGATTGGAATCTGGAGTGCCCTTATAAGTCCCTAGTATATGGTATACTATGTACCCAGGGCATAGGTACCTCAGAGGCTTACCAGGGGCTGCAGCATGTATTGTGCCACCCCTGGAAGGCCATCCAAACTGACACCACAGGTCTGCTACTGCAGCCTGGGTAAGGTGGTGCATGCACCACTTACTGTGATATAGGCTACCTATATCACTATATACATACACACATATAAACCTATAAGTCACTCCTATGGCAGGCCTTATCAATCCTGAAGGCAGAGTGCGTGGTTCCTATGTGAGAGGGTGCCCCTGCATGAGCAGGGCCCCTCTGCAGCGTTCGGAGACCCTTCTCTGATGCTGTTTGTAGTGCAGCCTGACCATATACTCTTAAGCGCATTATAACCTCGCGTTAAATGCTAACTTTGGGATGGCTGCACGGAAACATGTCGTGTTTGGTGTCAAACATCTTGGAATACTACCCCCCCCCACCAGTTCTGGCGGCGTGGGTAGCATTCCACCCTTCTAGAGGGAAAGACATGTACACACCGGTATGCCCGGTACTGACTTTCCAAGCCCTGGCATCACAAAATGGATGCCGCTGCCACAGACACAAGTCTGGCCTCCTGCTGCTGACCAAAACTCCGGCAGGGGAAGCCTGGACAATAGGTTTCCTGTCCCAGGGAGGTGTGACCACCTCCCCAGACAGGATAGTGTGTATTGGGGCTGGGCGGGAGCACTCTCGGGTGCTTTGAAGTCCTGCACTGGGGGCACATTTGGTGTCCCTGTGCATACCCCAGTTCAAACCGGATCAGGGGCTTCCAGCCCCTGCTTTGGCGTGAACTGGACAAAGGGAAAGGGGTGTAGCCACCCCTCTGCCCTGACCCACCCATAGGTGGGACCACAGAGTAAGTCCAACCCCTAAACTTAGTATAAATATGGGACCCCAGTCCTTAGGACTTTAGATTATCCCTGGACGAAACTCTGACACAGAATCCTGGACCTTCGACGCTCTACATAAAGATTAGAGGACAGAAGAATCTCCCTTGGGGTCAAGGAGTGACTCCCCTGCTTGGCAGGCACCAAAGAAGCAATTGTCCGGTCTGCATCGCTGAAGCTCCCGTCGGACGCCGAAGTCTTTGCATCACCAGAGGTGAATTTCCAGACTTCCCCGAGGCTGCCCTGAGTCCCCAGCAAAGCTGAGGCCCGTAGCTGTCGTGGGTAACGTGGAACCGTGACCCCTGGACACTGCACGCATTTGCAAGTGCGTCCTCTTCTGGGTCTCCCACGAAGTCATGCTTTGGGCTCCGAGTAGCCCTATCCTCCAGCACCAACTGCACTGAAGATCACTGGCCTCCACTCCACGAGTGTCCTGTGAGCCAGCTCCACGTGCACCGTCTCGAGGCTCCTTCGCGGTCGCTAGCCCGTTGGCTAGTAGCCCTTCACGAAAGCCAATCTTTTTCTACTTGGGCTCCCTGGTTGCTCCAGGCTTGCCCTCACTTACCCTTGCTGGGTGAGTTCCTTAGACCTTGCTGGTCTGCATCATCGTCAATCTTCATCTTCATCAAGACTTGCCGTTGCCAAGGCTTGTTGGGTCCAATCCGGTCGCCGATACCTCAGCACTCGACAGACATCGAGTACCAGCCCGAATCCTGCTCCTGGTTGCCGACACCACCTCCTGGACCTCGTGGCTGAAGAGTCAAGACGACCATCAACCTACCTGGAGCACTCGACATCGGTGGGCATCTGCTCATCGCCTTCCTGGTCACTGGCTAGTGACCCAGACTCTGTCCCCTCTGCTTTCAGGTTCTTCAGATCTCCGATCCACCCTTGGATCCACCCGGACACTTTTCACTTGGTCGCCAGCAGCACTTTGCAGCAGATCGCCATTCAAATCGACGACGAAACCCGACCCCGAAAGGCACCTATGCACCCGGCTTCCCTGGGTGAGGTAACACAAGTACTCCGGTGCTCCCGTGGGTAGAGACTCTAGAACGACCTAGTTCTCAAAGGGTTTGCTCCAAGTCCTTCTTTAAGTGTCCCTTTTCTTTAAATTCCCAACCGCGACTTTCTCCATAGAAGTTAACGGCGATTCGCGGCTGTGTTACTACACTGCACGCGTCCCCGTGGGTCCCCTGTGTCACTACCTTGGGTGGTTCCTTGTGGTCCAAGCACTTCTAGAGGCTCTAGGCCTAGTGTCTAGCTCAGTCGTGGTTCTTATACCACTTTATTGGTATATGGTTTGGTACGCCCCTAGGGCCCAAACATGTATTTGTGCTATTACTGTGTTTAAATAACTTATAACTTATGTACTTCGAACTCTAGCCTCATAAAGAGACTAGAGGGGTGTGTTTAGTAATAAATACATATATTTTGAATATATACCTGGTGTGGTGCTCTTTCATTTGATCACTCAAGAGATTATAGACTGGTAAAACAAGCTGCTTTACATTCCTTCAAGACTTAGCCTGAAGGCTGCTCTCCATAGCTACCACTAGGATAGCTTTCAATAAAGGTTGTCTTTAACCTATCTCCAATAAGGGGTTGTTTGGACTGGTGCAAGGTGCCCACTATAATTAGTGGACAGCATATACCAGGCCAACTTCTCACATGTATTATACATTTGTTTTTCATTACTTCCATTTTTGAAAACTACAATTAGTTCCAGCTGCTTCTTCTTTGTATTCTTTGGAAGCCTTTGTGTGCATTTTTCATATTCTTTCTGACCTACAGTTTGATAATAGGTCTCCGTCGTTTCTCATTTTTGGTCATTCACAAAAACAGTTTTCATAATAAACCCTTTTAAGTGTTTTAGATTCCCGTAGGAAATTGGGTTACTGGTTAAGGGAAGTGGAACCCTACTCAAGCAGCAACCACAATTTTTGTCATGGTGAAAAACAAGCACACCCCAAATTAACTTGTGCTTAACCTTCTGGTAGCTTGGCACAAAAGCAGTCAGGCTTAACTTAGAGGCAATGTGTATAGTATTTATGCAGCACTTCAAACACTAATAAAGTGAAAACACAACGCAGGGAAAATCCCACACCAGTTTAGAACATTAGAGTAAAATGTGATAAATTATTTAACACTAAAACAACACAAATAGCAGGTTAGTCTCGCTGAAAATGTTACCTTCTAAAGACCAGGGAGTGTTGTGGATGGTTGTTGGTGCAGTACGAAGAGAAGGCTGAGTGTCGCGGGCAGTCATCGCTGTAGCGTGAAGATCCTGTGGGTCATCTGGATGGTCATTGCTGGAGATTCGTGTTGGCGGTCACCACGGGCTGTCAATGCTGTATCGTGAAGTGCACTTCTCATGTTTCCGGTCCTCGCTGATGATCGCTGTAGCGTGAAGAGTCAGGTCCACCAGAGCTTTGTGTTGGTGGTCAACAGAGGCAGCAAGATCTTGGTGCAAACAGGCCCACTCATGGCTGTGAAAAGCCCAAAAACGTCAGGATTTCTCCTTTTTTTGGAGAGGGAGCTGAACTGATGCCACACCAAGGGTCCAGGACCTGAGGGGCACCTCTTGGGGATCAGGAACTCACTTCAGCAGAGTTCAGTCAGGTCCCGTCGCAGGTACAGGCATCAGGTTAGCTGAGCAGATGCATGGAGGCTTCTGGAGCTTGTTATGTCCCTGTAGGTCTGAACAGGAGGGCAGTCAGCTGACCCTTGGAGTCACTTCAGCCTGGGATGAGGAGTGCAGGTCCAGTCTCCCTTCCCAGTCAGCAGGGCAGCAGAGTAGCAGTTCTTCTTGCAGCAGATCAGCACTGCAGTCCTTTGAGTCTCCCTCAGGTCCAGAGGTGTACTGAAGAGTTGGGTCTGAGAGTCCACTATTTATCCTTGGTGGCAGCTGTGAAGTAGGTAACATGTCTATAGGGTTCCAACCCCAGAGGTGCTTGGAATTACCTGCCTCTCAGCCATGGCCCCAGCTTGTTTGGGCGCACAAAAGACTAGTGTTTTAACCCATTGTGAGTGTGCTGAGGCAGAGGCTTTGTGATGTGCAAGGCTTAGCGGTGAGCAATTCTCCACCCCATTATCAAGTCAAAGGTGCCCCATCCTGCCAACACCTATTCCCCTGTTGTCTTACTGTCTTGGAGCAATACACAAAGACCAACTGCCAGCTACACGTAGTCATGCGACCCAGGACACAGTCTGCAGTCACCAAATGGTTGCAACAAGAAAATGACTACTTTCTAAAAGTGGTGTTTTCGGAATTGTGATTTTAAATCCGACTTTACCATTAAAGAAGCTTTTAAATTACAATTACAATTCTTTAGACACCAAATTCGCTATTCTTACTTGCTCTCAAGTAATAAGGTAACCCAATGTTATCCTATGGGAGATAGGCCGTGCAGTAGTGAAAAACGAATGTAAGAGTTTTTTACTACCAGGACATGTAAAGGTTAAAAGTACATTCCTAACTTATTCAATACACTGCACCCGGACCTATGGGCAGTTTAGGTCCTACCCTAGGGGTGATTTATATGCATTAAAAACGGAGGGGTAGGCCTGGCAAAAGGTTTTTTTTACCAGGTCCAAATGGCAGTTTAAAACTGTATACACAGGCTGAAATGGCAGGCCTGAGATCTGTATAAAAGTCTACTTAAGTAAGTGGCACACAAGTAGATTTAGTTTTCAGGCCCTGGGTACATGTAGTACCACTTTACTAGGAGCTTACAAGTAAATTAATTGTGCGAATTTGGTGTAAGGCAATGTTACCATGTTCTATGGACAGAGCACAAGCACATTAGCACTGGGTAGCAGTGATAAAGTGCACAGAGCCTTAAGGGTAGCAAAAACAGGAGGATTGAAGTGAAAAAGTTGGGGGAAAACCATGCCAAGAATGTCAGGTCCACCAATTTCCATATATGTTGTCTGATATGAATAGTTATTTTATTAAAACACAAACTACTATGAATATAAACACCCAGAGATCTTGAGTTTGTGAATAAAGGCCTGTCATTTGTTACCACAGTACAGTTTTATGCACACCTAATTTCCACTTAAGTGTGTAAAAGATTCCCGAATAAAGACACCTGTTTTTCCAAGCACAAGATTTGCCTTACAGTTACCTGGAAAAATCTGAGCAGGCAAAGTTCATAGGGTCTGTGCAACTATTTGTAATCTTGATTCAGACCAAACTTACATTTGCACACAAACTTGGATTGCCTGACCCTTTGTAATCGTGGGTCTCAGAATTCGTACAAATCCAACAGTATATTATTCTAAATTTTCTTGCACAGTTGCGAATATTGACTGTAAGATCTGCTGCACTCTAAATTGATCATACACAGAGAGAACCCCTTTTTGTGTCGATTTACCTATATGGTTATTTGCAAATCATAAGCAGTATGTTTTGAAAGATCTACCTTTTCAAATTAAAGTGTCAAGGTGCAGAACACTATAGCTTTCAAATGCGCATAATAGAGAATTTAGGGGCATATTAGCAAGACCCACGTTAAAATTATCGCCGTTTTAGCGGCAGGAAACTGCCGCTAAAACGGCGATAATGGGCTTGATAATATGCGTTATAGAATTCCAATAGAAGCCCAGGTTAGATGTGCAGGACATCTAACCTGGGCTTCTATTGGAATTCTATAACGCATATTAGCAAGCCCATTATCGCCGTTTTAGCGGCAGTTTCCTGCCGCTAAAACGGCGATAACTTTATCGCCGGTCTTGCTAATATGCCCCCAAGTCTAATATAGTGCACAGATTCTTTGCATTGCCTTTCCAATGCTATTTTCAGACAGTGCCCACTCTTTGTAACAATAAACAATGCATGAAACACATAGTAGTACCTCTTGTGTGAAACAAGGGTGCAAGAACAATCTTGCGTGGAATACCAATTCAAAAGCAATGCAACTGCACTTCAGACATTGAATTTCTACTCAATGACGTGTTAATCTGGAAAGATAGTAACATTAATTTGTTTCTTATTTATTGATTTCTTAATTTCTAATTAATTGTAGGTTTTACACAATAGCTACATATTTTTCTGTACAACCTCCAAATCTCCTAATGAACTTTACTGTAGTCCTGTGGATTTATCTGCCTTAGTGACAGGACTGTGACATGATGCAGGCATAAATTGGATGGCTCATCCTGTCATTTCTCTCTCTCTCCCTCTCTCAATCCTTCTCTTTCTTTCTATCTTCTGCTCTCTCTCCTTCGCCCTCTTCTTTCCTTCTCTTTCAAATACACTCCCTATCTTCATGAAGATCTGAAATTGTCCTATGCTCAACCACAAGTGTGAGACCGCAGGTTGCAAGAGGAATATTCTATGCTGTTTTAGGTGCATTTATCCTTGTATAGTAATGAGTACATTTACATCTTAATAAATGTGCCCTTTCCATTATGTGTCATTCTAGCTCTTCTTGCTCAAACCATCTATTTCTATAGTTGTAGCCTTCTCTCAGCATCTCATTAACCATCATTAGCCATCAACTGCATACCTATCAACTATACTGCAGCATACTCGGACAACATCATGCCAAGATTAATGTATTCATCACTTTTCCCAGCTGATTTTTTAGCCTCAACCACTGGGGTTGATTTAAAACTTGGTACACAGACCACTGATCTTCTGGTGTGGCAGAGAAAAATCCTCCACCACACGGCAGTGGACCTTCTGCCCTCTTCAGCGCTCTCTGTCTCAGAGACTTAGGTTTCTCCTGAAGAAGCCCCCAATGACCAACAAAAATCCTCCTCAGTGGACACATCTCCTTCACAACAATTCCATCATGTTTGTCTAGCATTGTTGAATTAATCACAAATATGAATACTGAAAATGCACCTTTAATTTGGGGCAATTTCCACTACCCTCACTGAATGTCCCAAACCAACAGACTCCATGTATGGCTACCATGTAGCAACTGTCAGTCTGACATGGAGGAGGCACCAATGAAAATGGTGACTGACCAGCAGCACTAAATTGGGTAGTTGAACCACCACTGTCTTCGGATGCCCCTCACCTGCACACATGGTGTTCAATGGCAAGGTCAGTGGCAGCTTCTCCATTTGAAATGCATTCTTCCCCTCTAAAGGCTATAGGGAAGTCAGAATTGTGCAGAATAGAAAGCCACTGTTTGGCTTTCTACTTTTACAACAATCATACAAGAGGTGATGGGAGAAATGCTTGCAAATAGTGTAACCACTGCCAATCACTCTGGGTAGCATCCCCACCTATAGATTATGAACCTCTGTGCCACTCTAGACAAAGAACTGCTTCATGCAAATCAGTACTGACTCTGCTCCTCATCTAAACAATCCATCCCAAACAGGCAGAACTGTTCCTCTTGGAGCAGGGTCAAGAGTGATTTGAATATGGCTAGGTCCAGACGTAGAAGGCATGGAGTGCAAAATAGTGGTGGACAGGGATGCGGCCCAAGTAATTACTAGTAGATCAAATTTATTTGAGTATTCTATCCATCACTTTTTTTCATTCATTAGTGTGCTGCATTAAGTGCGACTAGAATTCCCAGACATGGGACCATGGTCATCTTGACACTGGAACCAAGCTGCTCCTAACTAATGAGCCGCATTCTGGTTGAAATTTATTCTTGGGCTGCTTGTGTTCTGGCTCAGGGAGCTCAGGCTGGACAGTTCCTATTGGAGCAGGGTGAATACTGAGTTGCATGTGACTGGGACCAAACTGAGGTGGTGTTTTGTCCAAACTGAGGTGGCATGGTGTGAAAAATAATGGAAGACTGTGTTGCGGCCTGAGTAATTACCAGTGGCTGACATTAATTCAAGCAGTCCATCCATCACTTTTTTTATATACTTAACTTAATTGCAGTGCCATCAGTGAGACGGGTATGTCCAGGAGTGGGTCCGATGCTCACTGTGTCACTGGAATCAAGCTGCACCCAAATGCTGAGCCCAATCAGCAGTAAACCACTCTTGTGCTGCTTCTCTTCTGATTCAGAGAGGACCTGGCCTGGATGTTCAGGCTTAACTGCTCTTATTGGAGCAGAGTCAAGATCGATTTGCATATGGGTAGGTCCAAACTGACACCGTGTGCAAAATAATGGTGGACTGGGATGCATCCTGAGTAATTTCCAGTGGCAGAGATAAATGCAAGCATTCCATCCATCACTTTTTTGTATACTACAGTGCAACACCATAAATGAGATGGGTATGTCCAGATGTGAGTGGCATGCTCACTGTGGCACTGGAAACAAGCTCCACACAACTGATGAGCCCCAATCAGGGCAAAATCCACTTGGGCTGCTTGCATTTTGGTTCAGGGAGGACCTGCCTGGCCGTTCAGTTTGGACTGTTCTTATTGGAGCAGAGTCAAGACTTATTTGCATATGGCTGGGTCCAAGCTTAGGTGGCATGTGGCTGAGTTTAAGTCAAGCATTCCATCCATCACTTTTTTGTATACTTCAGCACAGAATTTACTACAGCAGTGTGAGGCATCAGTCCAACGTGTAACTAAAACTGGGTTAACTATTGCCATCCAAGGTAGTTTGTCCATGAATAAAAACATGGTGGTGAGAGCGCAGGTGGTGATCCATGTTTCTTCAAGCCCCTGCAGTTGGCACCTGCAGCTGACTTTTTTCCTATATCTTTCCATGATTTGACCACTGTTGCTCCATTATGTAAGTTCCCAATGTAGTGATATATGCTGTGAATTGATACGTCTAGGATTAGGCTACAATCTTCATTCTGCTCTGTCTTCAAGCCACATTGCCAGTCTTACACCTGATCCCTCAACAGGCTGACATAGTGTCATTCCAGATGCTGACTCTTCGATGGAAATAAAGAATTAATTTTGCAAGTCCACTTTATAATTCTTAGTGGTTGCAGCATAATTGAGCATTGTTAACTATCTCACCTAGGACTTTCTCTTGCAAGATGGAGGTTTAGTAACTGTTTAGAAACACAAGGGCCTTCATGAATAAACTACTTTTGTGATAAAAAAAAAACATGGAATCTACAATGAAAGGGCTCGACTCATGTGACCCCAAAAAAATAGCTTATACCCAAATTATCTCCTTCACTGAACTAAAACATTTTCATTTTACAGCACAGAAAGTGTATGACATTTCCTGACCATCGTTACCAATGGTAATTGCTCTAATGCAACAAAAATGTAACCCTCTAGATCCTGGATGGTTAGTAAAGGACAGCCTAGTTGGGGTAGTCTAGGTGTCTCGCACATCAGAGATCTGGTGACACCACACCTGCTGTACTATTTATGGCTAAGCCACTGATGGTGAATTATTGACATGGGATCCTCAGTATTTATCCTGTTTCACCGCACCACCTTGTATCCAGATGCAAATAAAATGTTTTAGATCAAACTGCCAAAAATATTCCAGTAAAGATGATTAGTGTAATTAATAATCGTAATTTTGTGAGTCTTTCAAATAATAACCGGTAGCCAATGCCCACCTTAGGCTTGTAAAGTTTGTTTGACCTAAATTTGATATAAAGGTGGAGTGATAGTTTATAGAAGGCGTAGTGGTGGTTGGGAGGGATGTGTGTGTGTATTTATGTCAGGTCTTAATTTGTAAATGAATATGTGCAAGGGCCCAAAGTTTTGCTAAGAGGCTACAGCAGCCAGCGTTACTGAATGTTGGTGTGCCACATATGGAAGTGGTGTAGTCTTGTATCCACATCAAACCTCTTTAATCCGCCACCAGAAACTCCATGACTTCTTATCTCACTTTTGTGGACCCCTGCTTTCTCCATTTGTTATGGTTTTTCCACCTTTCTCTTTCTCCTTCTTTCCGTCGTCTGTGTTTTTCACATTCTTGCTCTGGGTCCACATTGGATTAGGAAAAATAAGTGTCAGTCCCCAAAAGTGAGTGTCGGTTGACCCACACCTGCAACTACCTGCTGAAATTAAACTTGGTGTGGGGACTGGAACATCCCATTAAACACACACTATCACTGTGGGAACTTGAAAATCCATATAATCAAATAATATCTCTGTGGAGACTTGTACAACACTATAAGCACACACTATCTCTGTGGAGACTTAATACTATTATCTTTACACACAGTCGCTGTATGGGCTTGACCATGATAATCTCCACACACTATGTTCGATAGGGACTTGAACATCACTATAATCATACACGATGAGGAGGCTTAAATATGGCTATAATCATGCACTAACTCAGTGAAGACTTGTGCATCATTATGTTCACACACTATCTATGTGGAGATTTGAACATTATATTTACACACTAACTGGGAAGGTACTTAAACATGTTTACCTTAACAGACCATCTCTGTGAGGTCTTGAACATCCCAATAGCCAAACACTAGCCCCGTAACTACACACTATCTCTGTGGGGACCTGAACATCCAGTAACCACACACTATCTCTGTGGGGACTTAAACATTTCAATAACTACATAACATCTCTGAGGGGACTTGAATATTGATCTAATCACACAGTATCTTTGCGGGAACGTCGCCAAGATAACTTTCATTCACCATTTCTGTTAGGACATGAACATTCTTATAATCATAAACTATCTCTGTGAGGACTTGAACATCATTATCTATTCATTCTACCTCTGTGGGGGACTTTCATCTTGGTAGTAAACAAAGTCTCTGAAGAGTCTATGATCTTACTATGATCACATATGACCTATGTGGGTATCATCACTCACCATCCCTGTGCAGACATTAATATTACATGTTATTACTTAGGAGATATGGACTAATAGCTACTTTGACATAAAGTAATATAATCACACTCAGTTCTACTAGACCACATTGATTGATTCCATCATTTAATTTATCCATGTGTTAGTCCTTTATCTCTAGGCCTGGGTGCAATTTTAACTATGTGGAGTAATCTGAGTAATTTTGGTAATTTTGTTTTACTTTTTTGACACAGCATTACCAAAAATCACGCCATTTTGCCTGTTGACGTAATTATGAGTAGTATGGCTCAGAAAGCCTATAGCAGGAGAACAGGAACAATTAATTTAGTTAGCGTGGGTGGCTAGTGGCTGCTGCTGTTCATGTTCCATTGCATTTAAAGCTATTTTCTTTGTGCAAAATGCATCCTCAGGTCCACTTTGGATTTGAGGGTGTGTCTTGCACTAAAAGAATTGTGCTAAATACTGAAATACGCTCCTGGCATAACTCCGCAAAATCTCACGTAATTACGCTAGAGCAAATTATACGACTTACGCCCACCACTACATATTTCCTAAAACTCTGAGCACTAAGCAAAGAGTTAAATACATTTTTACATTCCTGTCTGAAATCCAGATATATGATATTTTCTGGCACATTATTAACAGAATCCATCTATTCTGTAACCATAGAATACATGCAGCCACTGAATTATGAAGATTATGATGTAATTTGTATATAACCATCGCTTCGCCCCCCCCGCCACTATTAGGGCAAGCACAAGTCCCACCAACACTGGACCCTTTCCCTCACATGAGCTCTCTCTCCCTTCTCCTGCGCCCTCCAGTGATGCAACCACATGTACTCCATTCTATATCTGTGCGACCCATTTAACCAAACATATATCCATTCACTCATCTAACCTGAGGCCCCCTAGGTCCCCCGACCACTCCTTAATCAGTCGGACTACGAACCATCCCCTAGCATACATTAATACTCAGCCAGGCCTCCGACAAAACTGCCCCGATTTACAAGTGCCCCAGACTCCCATCAATAGCTTCTCCATTCAACCAGGTCTCTCATATGGTCTTTCCCCTCACATGGAACCCTATAGTGACTGCCCATCACACTTGGAACATGCCTTCCAGCCTACAACAAATTCTTGTATGCATACCTATTGGGAGACGCGCTTTAACGGGATCTCTCATAGCTTGCTCCATCTCAAGGAAGCTCTATATAGACTCACATCCATCACTTCTGAGCTATGGCTCACTCATAGACCCAATAGTACCACGAGGACTCGGACCAACCCCCAAACAGATACGCCATCGTACCATGTCCCCCACACTCCCAATCTTCTTCAGAAAACTATACCTTTCCCCAACGCCTCCTCCCGACCTGTGAGGTTGAGCAAAGATCTATCTGACATGGATATCCACGACCTCCTCCTCACCTACCCCTCCAAGAATTATACCAACAAGGCCAACCTGGATCAAATCCAAACCATCCAGGCTAACCCTTTCCGAGAACCTAGCTACAAACAGAGAACAGCAAACAAGGATAACCTCAAGCGCATCAACTTATTGCAGGAAGCCTCGCCACATACCAATAACCAACTGAAATGTATGCTCCTCAATTGCAGATAAGCAAAGAAACATGCGGCCGATATTTACGATCTCATGCTTACACACAAATTTCACATCGCGATCCTCACAGAAACTGTGTTAAACAGTTCATCTCATCCTATCATAGACCTACTAGTCCCCCCTAGTCTTAAGATCATTGGATTAGATAGACCCAAGAAATCCGGTGGGGGAATAGCTTGCATATACCGCAACACTCTTGCAGTGTCTCAAGCAGAAACAATCATCCTGCCTGAATGTGAATATTTGGGCATCAACATCACTAGAAATAATAAGCTCAGTTGTAAGCTACATGCCTTCTACCACCTGCCTGGTGACAATCTGCCATTCATCGAACAAATCATGGAGATCATCACAACCAATGATACCTCTCAAGTTTCCCATATTTTCCTCGGAGACTTTAACCTGCACTGGAACGACCCGAAGGACCAGGCAGTGGACAGCTTGAAGTCTTGTATATCAGACCTTGATTTGACCCAAATCTGCGACAGCCCGACTCACATCAAGGGCAAGACTTTGGATCTTATAATCTCAAAGACAGATAACATCACATTGGAATCCATTAGCCCCTGTGATTGGACCGACCATTACCGAATCACTTTCCTCATCGATTTAAGGGTGACCCCAAAGAGAGCACAGCCGAAGAAAATACAACAATGGAAAAGAAATCTACGAGACATAAACCTTAACGACTTATCCAACCACTGTAACATCACCTTAATCCCTCAGGCTGACATGGATGATATCCATGACCTCACAGACTTCTAACACACTACCATAGTGGAAGCTCTTGACTCATTCGCCACCCTTCAAAAAAAAAATATATCCACTAAAGTCTCCAAGCCCTAGTTCAATGACAACTTGAACTCAGAAAGACGCATTCTATCACTATCGAAACCTTTCGCAGTCACACTGGATGTTCCACAGGGATCCACCCTCTCACTTATTCTCTTCAATTTATTCTTGGAACCACTAGCAGATTCCTTAAAATCTACTAACATTTATTATCACATGTATGCCACGCAATTGTATCTCAAAATCTCTTCCCCAGATGACATCATATCCGTCAACTCTATTCTACAAAATACTCAAAATCAAATCAAATCAAAATCAGCTTTATTTGGTGCAAAAAAATACCACCATAAAAGCATACTAATCGAAGGATATCAATTAAACAGTCCAACAATACATCACATTACATAAATGGTTAAACACTAATGTGCGTAAAAGCATAATACTATACATTAAAAATATGTTCAAAATACTCTATCATAAAAGTACACAAAATACAAAATACTAATAAATGTAAAATACATGAAAATACATGAGGTACAGAGTACCAGAATACATGAGGTATAGAGTACCAATACATGAGGTACAGAGTACAAAATACTCATCTTTGGCTCACCGACAATCATCTCATGCTCAATGCCGCCAAAACCGAATTTCTACTCATATCTCCTCCGAATAACATTCCTAAAACCGATCTCTGGATGAAACATCTTACTGCACTCAACTGCTCTCCTCACATCATAGATTCTGCTAGATCCTTGGGAATTACATTAGACAAATACTTGAATATGCAGGATCACATCAGTACAGTCACCAAAGGAGCAAATTATCAGATGAGTATGCTACGGAAACTCAAACATTTCCTCCCACAGGAGGACTTCAAGCATGCGGTTCAAGCTCTTGTGTTGCCCAGATTGGACTACGGTAGTGCCACTCTATGTGACCTACCTAGATACAAACTGGCCCCTCTAAGAGCCTCCCTCAATGCGGCCGCCAGAGTTGTCTCCGGTACAAAAGGAAACAAACACATATCCCCCGCCCTAAAATCCCTGAACTGGCTCCCTTATGAGGCAAGAATTCAACTAAAGATAGCATGAATGACACACAAGCCCTACATTTCAATACCCCTAGATATTTGGCCCAAAAACTAGAAAAATCAGGGGGTTGCAGACAATCGCGAAGTGCGAGATCCCTGCTACTGAAACCACAGTGGTTCCATAAAAAGAAAACTGTATACAGAGCTTTCTCAGGTGTAGCACCAAAGATATGGAACTCTCGCCCAACGGATGTTTGCCTAATTTCATCTACCGCGTCATTCAAAAAAGAAGTAAAATCATTTCTGATGAACAAGTTTTTACCCTAAGCTATCTCCTTTATGTATACTGATTGTTTCCATACCTGTGACTCTTTAATGATTCCTGGCCTTTTCTTGATGACTGTCTTTGAGAACAAGCGTAGTAAGTTATGTATGCTCAAGGCTTTTACTTTCATTTATATAGGTGATCATGTTAGATGCTCAATTATACTCATGTAAAGCACTCTGATACTCAATAGGGTCATGTTCGCGCTATACAACATTTTATAAATAAAAAAATATTGCTCATAAAATATACATTTATCCATGTGCCCATGACTATACTGAATAGCAAATGATCATTATGCAGCAAGTCCCCTCAAAGATGGTAACACACGTTCAAGTCCCCACATGGATGGTTCTGTGCGAATGATTAAATAACAACATATTTGCAAATTTGAAGCAGGATTTTGTATTATGATTTTTTTTCTTAACATTGTTCTGTTATTGGAATACGTTTAAAATATTAGGAAAGATTAGTCCCCACACTGTAGGTGTCCACACATAGGGCCTGATTCACAAAGGTAAACTTAGACATTTGGTGTAAACTTAGACCAAACATCTAAGTTTATGACTTCGGGAATTCACAAAGGCATTTACGAGTACTATCTTTATGTCCGCACTCAGGGCGAGTAAATGCCCCTTGTGAATTCCCAAAGTCGTAAACTTAGACTTTTGGTCTAAGTTTAGACCAAAGGGCTACGTTTACCTTTGTGAATCTGTCCCAGTGTCCCCACAAGGATGGGAACACGTCTATGTATGTGCGTGTGTGTGTGTGTGTGGGTGTGTGCGTGTGTATGTGTGTGTGCTTATGTGTGTGCGTATATGTGTACATATTTGTGTTTGAGTATGTAATCAAGGCTCGAGAAAATGCCATGCATTCCATTAAAGGCTTAACATTTGTCACAATCATTTGAAAATTTGGTAAATAATGAAACTTTATTAAAGGTGTTAAATAATGGCACTGTAATAAATTTGCTTGAAAAGACTACCCTTTATTAATATGTTCATAAAAAGAGGTGCAACGGCTAAACATGGAATCATTCCCAAAGATGTGGATACTGCTCCTCACACCAGCACATACCTCAGTGATACTCTGCAAGGGTAAATGGTTGCTAGTACCGCATTACCACTGCTGCTGCCTGCTACTGGTCAGCCTGACATACTTTCCAAATCCAAGATTGTACTCAGCATAAATAGGAGCTTTTCTTTTCACTTGCATTCCATTACAAATTCTCATTTTACTCTGCCACTTCTTCTTAAAGAATTGAATTATTCTTATAATACAAAAGTTATTGTCACAGAGGTTGTTCACTATTAGCCCTTTTACTCGTTTGTTGATTACTGTCATTCAGTGCATTTGTGAAGTACAGACTGTAACCCTACTTGTGTCGGAGGGGCCACAGTGAGAGTGGGTTTTCAGGATGTGCAGACGACGTTTGCATAATGTTGAATAGGAGCAGATCCTCCGTGATCCATTTCTAAAGCTGATGATATCTTGGCAAGGCTCAAAAACTCATAAAGAGTGCCTAGTTTTCAAGTGATTGGCTGGCAGCTCTGCACTACTCCTTTCAGGTCTTTTTGCAGGGGGTAATGGAATTGCCTGGAAATTCTGTCTGTTATTCTGCCATGAACAGTGGTGAGCGAGACAGAGAAGATGGACTCTTCAAGAGAAGGTACAGCATGAATTATTCTTACATTGGGAGACCAACTATTTTAGCTTTGCTGCCAGTAAGGCTGAAGTCACTTTACAGTATCCAGCTAAATTGAGATTGGTTTATGGGTGAAAATGGTCAATCTTTATGTAGATTATTTGGCATCCCTCATGGCATGACTCTCTTGAAGTACAGCTAGTCTAAGCCACATGCATCTTGGTGATGCATTGGTTCCAAGTGCGAGGCATCAGTTCTGAAGGCGATTTTTAGCTACTACTAACGCTGCAGGCGATGCATTGATTCCGAAGGAGATTTGCTGGTACTGAGTGCGATGCGCCAGCTCCATTCCATGCTTCGACGAGGATGCGCTGGTTCAGATCCATGCAAAGGTGAAGATATGCCGGCTCCAAATCATGCAAAGTTGAAAATGTGCCAGTTCCAAGGAGGAGATGCATGGGTTCTGGTTGTAGAATTACTTTAAGCCTCACTTCCAAGGGTTCAGGTCTGGGGTGGAACCACTTGGCAGGGCAGACTCACAGTTTGTAGAGTCCAGATGCAGGTAGTTGAAGTCTTTGAATCCCCGTGACTTAGAACAGGAGGCAAGCCAGCAACCCCTCAAGTTACTCTGGATACAAGTGATGCAGGTCCAGTCCTTCTCACCCAGGCAGGAGAACAGCAGGCAACAGGCAGCACAACAAGGCAAGAGCACAGCAAGGCTAACGTCCAGCAAAGCAGCAGTCCAGCAAAGTGGCAGTCCTTTGAACAGCACAGCAGCTCCTCTTCCTAGTAGAGTAGTCACAAGTCCAAAAGTGTACTGAAGATATAGTGTCAGAGGTCCAGTACTTATACCCAGTTGTGCCTTTGATGTGGGGGAGACTTCAAAGATGCCTTTGAAGTTCACGGAAGTCTCCCGTCTTGCCCTGCCTCCAGACTCACTTCATAGGGGATATGCAGCCCTTTGTGTGTGGGCAGGGTACAGCCTATTCATGTGTAAGTGTGAGGCTGTGTCAGCAACTCCCTCCCATCCTCCCAGGAAGATCCATTAGACACACAAAAGCTTCCTTTGTGTGTGAATGTCCAGAGGGAATACACAAAGCCCCGCTGTCACCCAACCCAGACTGAACAGAGACAGGTAGCAGGCACCAAATGGCTAAAGTAAGTAAATACTAACTTTCTAAAAGTGGCATTTGCTTCACTGTAATTTAAAATTTAACTTCACCATAAGTTGTGATTTTAAATTGTGAGTCCAGTGACACCAAACTTGAAAAGTCTATCTCTTCACAATTCACAATTGGGAATTACACTTAAAAGATGTAATAAGGTAATCCCAATGTTATCCTACGGGAGAGATAGGCCTTGCAGTAGTGAAAAACAAATGTAAGAGTTTTTCACTCCCAGGACAAACCAAACTTAAAAGCACATGTCCTACTTTTTAAATACACTGCAAACTGCCCTCGTGCTGTCCAGAGCCTATCTTAGGGATGACTTATATGAATTAAAAAGGAAGGTTTAGACCTGGCAAGAGGTTTAACTTGCCAGTCGACATGACACAGGCATAAACAGGCTCTGCAGTGGCAGGCCAGAGACATGGTTAAGGGGCTACCTGAGTGGGTGGCACAATTTACAGGCCCTGGGCACATGTAGTGTACTTTAATAGGGACTTATAAGTAAATTAAATATCCCAATTCGGTATGAGACAATATTACCATGTTTAGAGGAGAGAATACATGCACTTTAGTACCGTGACCAGTGGTAAAGTGCTCAGAGTCCTAAACCCAACAAAAACTAGGCCAGAAAAAGAGGAGCAGGAAGGCAAAATGTTTGGGGTGACCCTTCAGAGAGAGCCATTTTCCAACAATAAGGGACTGCTGTTAAAGTAAGGGGCATCGGAACAAGGGCACATTGTGACATGGCTGTCATAGGAAAGAAAATGGTGCATTATGTCACAGATGGCATGTGGGGAAAATCCGGACATCAGGAAATGCTGGAATATGAAGGGAAAAGGGATACACATGATAGAAATAGGTGCATCTTAGTACGGATGGCAAATGAGGAATATAGGCTCATTACTGGATGGCTAACAGAAGAGAAAATCAAAATGACATTTAAACGCTGGCTTATGGGAGAACAGGGGCATATCATGCAGTGGATGGCATAATGAGTGTGGGGACATATTTTGACATGGCTGGAATTTGGGGAAATGAACACATCATAGCATGACTGGTATCTAAAAGGAACTGAAGAACCGTAAGAGGGGGGCACCTGCAGCACGTGATGGCAATGACTGACATATGATAGGTACTTGCGTGTATCTTGACATGGTCTGCCATAATACAATTAAAAAGCTGATATTTATGGACCAAACAAGTGTATGTACAGAATATGACAAGATGACACTTGGGAACAATTCGTTTATCTATAAAAAAAAATGTAAAGCCACTGTTTGAGAACACATTAAACGTATATTAACAAAGCAAGCTCATGTTAACAAATAAAGTTTCCTAAAACGAATGAGTGTATTTTCAGTGACTAATGAGTGTTATTTTTAGGGGATAACAAATGGGTCTTCAGAGGAAAAAAAGACAGATACAGGGGCAAAATCAGTAGTTTTACAACACATTTAGGATGATATTTGTGTGATGATTCAGCACCATTATTAATGGTACTGCTTCATTATGTCCATGCTCGAAGAGATCACATTTTTAATACTGTGGCAGTTACACCAAGACTCGGTTTATTCTAAATTGCAATTTTTATGACCTAATTATCTTTATGTAGCCCGAAGCAGTAAATTAGTGTAAGCTTTTATAAAATCTCACTGAGTAATAGCTCTGCTGTATAGGGCCGAACTTGTGAGATCTGTTAAACATTTCAGTTTCTCACTCTTGCAGGTAAATTTACAATCGTATCGTGGTAGATTACCATTTTAGAAATGGTAGTATATGAAAACGAGAAAGTAGAAGAGAGGGGAGATTCTACTGTACTTAATTAAATATAATTGGCAGTTACTCATTTATGTGGGTAATTTGTCCCTGCAAAATGTACTTTGATTTTCGTCCGGTATAACTTTCTTTGAACTCTTTAAGAGAGAGTGAGGCTGGCTCAATACACTCACTCATTCAGTGCAGTTCAGCACAGTATTCACATCCAACCTTTTGAAAGATCACCAACCGCACTGAACTTAAATATAGATGGGATAGAAGATGTAAGCTTGTTTTGTTCATGCATTATTTTGTATAATTTACCTTAATCTGCAATTTGTGGCCAAAAAAATGCTGATTATAGGGGATTTCTATCTGAGGGTTGATATCCCAGAATCAAAGTGAGCATCAAACATCCTTCAAAATATTCTCACTCTGGGTTTAAATAATATTTGAGCGTGTGTTACTGCAGAAGTTGACACATTGGATTTGGTACTCACAAAAATATAGAAGCCTTTGATCTTCCTGTATATTCACAGTCATGCAAGACTATGGGGTCGATTCCGATTCGGGCCGGAAAAAGCACCGACCGACTCGGATCCGGAAATAATACCGACCGACACGTACCCGTGGCGCCCGACACGCCAAGTACGATGCAAGGCGTGAAAAATCCGACCGACACGTACCGAAACCAAGTCGACCGACCGAGCCGCACGGAAAACAGCAATCCGGCCGGAAAAACACGCGAATCCAACCGACCGACACGCACCCGGAACAAATCCGACCGAAACGTACACCCGAACTCCAAACCGCAAAGTACGATGCAAGGCGCGAAAACCACGAGCGAGTGGGACGGAGGCCAAGCCGTACGACCGACATGCATACAAAACCGAGCCGAAGCAACACAAAACACCGCGACCGACGCGTACGCAGCATAGAAAACTGCACAAACACAGCGTGAACGAAACGGAGAACACCGTACGAGACAAATGCAGGGTCCGACTCGGTCACAAGAACGTTTCCAACATATACAAACAGCACAAAGGAAAAATCCCCCCAAAAAAGGCCAAACAAGCAATTACCAAGCCAATAAATACTGGGGGGGTGGGGACAGAGAACAAAGACACACCCACAACTCCACCTATATAAAGGACACAAATCACAACCATGAGCCTTTGCAAATGCCATTCCACTGCCAGCACCCAAGAGAAAGCAACCATACACCCACAGCTCATCCCTCACACAAGCCACACACCATCAGCACACCAACAAATACCTACCTCACATACACCCAGCAAAACACACACTCACACACACTCACCTGCACACCAACACACACATCACTCACCATCACCACCCATCACCATGCCCCCCAAGAAGAATCCCAAGTTCCTAGATAGTGAATTGGAAGTCATGGTAGACGAGATCCTCAGGGTAGAGCCACAGCTGTTTGGCACACTGGTCCAACAGACCCCCATCTCCCAGAAAACCAAGATGTGGGAGAGGATCATCAACAGGGTGAACGCACAATCACCATGTCGGCGCACAAGAGAGCGACATCCAGAACAGGTGGTATGACGTGCGCAGGAGGGTACGGGACCTGCTGAAGAAAGACTACATCAACAGCCAATACACCGGCAGTGGCCCTCCTGCCAAGCCAATATACCTCAGGCCCTGGGAGGAGAAGGTGCGGGCCATCCTTCCGCCAGTGAGCGTATATGGACTAGAGGACATCCCAGAGCCTGGTGAGTACACAACAAATGTACACAATATACTGCCACAAAACACACACATCACTGTCAAGGGAGAGTCAAACCATGCACTCATAGCAATTACACAGCAACCAGAACAGAATCATCCCAAAATGTGTATGTCAGTCAGATAAACACAACACATGCCATCAAAAAAGTCACATCCAACTGTGCCTACACATGTACAAACACAACTACAACTACAACTAGGCAGTGGCACAAATAGAACTAACAAACACATCCAGACATGTAGCCACCACAACAACACCAACACACAGTGAAGACCACTCAAAGGAAGGAATTCTGTGTATGCTGGCCAAGTCAGTGTAGCCAATAGCATCATGGGAGTCGCAGTCACACATATTGCCCCCCCCACAACTGTCCCATCAACACCACCCTGAACCATGCTCACATCACAGGGAGTGGAGAAGGACTCACAAGATGGCTGACACTGGCTACTGCTGTGGGGAGCACACGGCCCTGCTGCCAACTGTGCACCAACAAACAGCAGGACACCACTGACTGACATCCTGAGAGACAACTTACACTCCCTGCAATGCAAGCACGTACCATGGTGGGATATCTGGCTAGCTGGGTGGGAAGGAGGACTTGCAGCACTGACCATAGTCACAAGCACCTCCCCTCACACACACCCCAACACAAACTCCACAGAACCCACCTAGTAGAATGCAATGCCCCCCATCCTAACACAAGATCCCACAAAGAACCACCACCCTGGGTTATGTTGTGTGAAGCACAGGGCCACTCTTGGGACTTTTAGCCAAACAACTGCCAGGACAACACTCCCAGCCATCCTGTCAGCACAGCCAGCCCACCCCACAGGGAAGCAGAGTCAAAAGGAAGGAAGCATGGGCATGCTGGGAAGGGGGTGGAGGCAATAGCATGATGGGAGTCGTAGTCACAGACATAGCTCACCCCCACAACTGTCCCATCAACACCACCCTGAACCATGCTCACATCACAGGAAGTGGAGAAGGACTCACAAGATGGCTGACACTGGCTACTGCTGTGGGGAGCACAAGGCCCTGCTGGCAACTGTGCACCAACAAACAGCAGGACACCACTGACTGACATCCTGAGAGACAACTTACACTCCCTGCAATGCAAGCACGTTCCATGGTGGGATATCTGGCTAGCTGGGTGGGAAGGAGGACTTGCAGCACTGACCATAGTCACAAGCACCTCCCCTCACACACACCCCAACACAAACTCCACAGAACCCACCTGGTAGAATGCAATGCCCCCATCCTAACACAAGATCCCACAAAGAACCACCACCCTGGGTTATGTTGTGTGAAGCACAGGGACACTCTTGGGACTTTTAGCCAAACAACTGCCAGGACAACACTCCCAGCCATCCTGTCAGCACTGCCAGCCCACCCCACAGGGAAGCAGAGTCAAAAGGAAGGAAGCATGGGCATGCTGGGAAGGGGGTGGAGGCAATAGCATGATGGGAGTTGTAGTCACTGATATTGGTCACCCCTACAACTGTCCCATCAACACCACCCTGAACCATGCTCACATCACAGGAAGTGGAGAAGGACTCACAAGATGGCTGACACTGGCTACTGCTGTGGGGAGCACAAGGCCCTGCTGGCAACTGTGCACCAACAAACAGCAGGACACCACTGACTGACATCCTGAGAGACAACTTACACTCCCTGCAATGCAAGCACGTTCCATGGTGGGATATCTGGCTAGCTGGGTGGGAAGGAGGACTTGCAGCACTGACCATAGTCACAAGCACCTCCCCTCACACACACCCCAACACAAACTCCACAGAACCCACCTGGTAGAATGCAATGCCCCCATCCTAACACAAGATCCCACAAAGAACCACCACCCTGGGTTATGTTGTGTGAAGCACAGGGACACTCTTGGGACTTCTAGCCAAACAACTGCCAGGACAACACTCCCAGCCATCCTGTCAGCACAGCCAGCCCACCCCACAGGGAAGCAGAGTCAAAAGGAAGGAAGCATGGGCATGCTGGGAAGGGGGGAGGAGGCAATAGCATGATGGGAGCCGTAGTCACAGCTCTACATCCCCCACCACATGGCCCAGCAAGCTCACACTAACGCATGCACGTCCCACAGAGAGTGGAAAGGCCCATCAAAGATGTCTGACACTGTTGCTGTGTCGTGGGGAGCACAAGGGCATGCTGGGTACTGCACACCAACCAACAGCAGGACACCACTGTCAGCCATCTTGCCATTGCTCTCACACCCACACACACTGAACTCCCCACAAAAGCAAGTAAGTATGGGAATGCTGGGAAGTGGGGTGGAGGCAATAGCATGATGGGAGTCGTAGTCACAGACATAGCTCACCCCCACAACTGTCCCATCAACACCACCCTGAACCATGCTCACATCACAGGGAGTGGAGAAGGACTCACAAGATGGCTGACACTGGCTACTGCTGTGGGGAGCACAAGGCCCTGCTGGCAACTGTGCACCAACAAACAGCAGGACACCACTGACTGACATCCTGAGAGACAACTTCCACTCCCTGCAACGCAAGCACGTTCCATGGTGGGATAACTGACTGGCTGGGTGGGTGGGAAGGAGGGCTGGCTGTCAACCAAACACAACCAATGCAGACCATGTTCACACCCCAGAAAATACATAGAAATGCCCAAATAATGCAGGACAATGTGCCACACCAATATCAACCCCTGACTGTGACGACTTAGGACAATGCAATGTACAGGCCCGCACCCAGAGGCACAGTCACAACTGTCATGTGTGTCAACCATTGATGCCTGCAGAAACATAACATACATTGTTTGTGTCTCCCAAAAACAGGTGATGATGGGGACACAGCAGCAGACGCTGAGGAGTCCCAGTCCCAGGCTCAAGAGGATGCGGAGCTCACTGGCGTCGTACAGCCTCTGTCCTCCTCGGACGATGAAGACCAACCTGGCACATCCGGTGCAAATCAACATGCAGCACCAGCAGGACCACCAGCTGCAGCACCAGCAGGACCACCAGCTGCACCCCTGCACCCACCCCTCCAACGACTGTCACCACAAATACCATCCCTGCCGACATGGACAGAACAAGGAGCAACACCAGCACAGGGACCCTGGACCAACCTGGGGCCATGGACACCACCACCACCACCAACCCCCAAGGTGGACCAGGGTTATCTGTGCGTGCCACTGCACACACTGCACATGTCAGCAGGGGTGGTGGGAGGGGTGGGAGACAGAGGTCTCTGCTTGTAGACGTTGCTGGTGTGCATGATGACCCACAACTGGTACGCATAGCTGATGCGTACCAGTCCAGCACCGGAGAGCTCAGCCAGGTAGTGGAGCTCCTCAGAGACATGAAACAGCAGCAGGCTGCCCATCATGCCCGCTTGGACTCCCACATGTCCCACGTGGAGTCACACATGTCCCGCGTGGACTCACACATCTCCCGCGTGGAGTCCAAGTGGGATGCACTGCATGAGATGACGGCGGTGCACAGGGACATTTTACAATGCCTCCGCCAGATGAACAGCAACCAGTCCACACCTCCCTGTGTGCCAACAACATCTGGTGCTGAACAAACTGCAACTGCCACAGAGAGGGAGGAGGACTCTGGCGGAGAGTCCCCTGCACCGCAGCAGCCTGTACTTGAGGGCCCCCCCCAAGAAGAGGGGTCGTCCGAGGAGGGAAAAGTGAGAGGCCGATGGCCAAGCGCAACTCCCAGGAAGCCTGAACCTGTTCTGGATGTTCGCCTTTGTGCACAGACTGTTCACCCTGTTGACGGCAACACTACTCCCACACATTGCATGGGGAGTACAAGTTGGACCAATGTGTCAGACAACTGTGGCCCCGATACTGGGGATCCTGTCTACCAGGACTTTCAATTCACCTAGGAACTTGGGATTGCAAGATTTATGTACAGCACTACCCATCCTATGCACTATTAACACAAATGTATCACAATAAACACACTAATACACCATACTTGCCTCTGTCGTGATTCCAACGTGGGTGCTGTTATGGGGATGATGAACTGCAAAATTACACTGTGTATGCGAACTGCAACAGCAAGGACAACACAGGCATGTGAGTACAGGCAACGTGACACACATGAGGGAGACACACCACCAGGGCTACACAACACATACACACCTAGGCCATCTGACTCATTGCCTACACTGATGTTGCCAGGGAAGACGGTGCAATGCACAGACACCACACCCATTCCCAGTTGTAGTCAAGTAGCCCACAGGTGCAGTAAGCAAATGGCAGTCAAATGTGTGACCACAGACAACGCACATCACAAAGTGAAGCACAGGTTTATTACACAGTTGCAACATGCCGTAACCACTACAGATGCAAGGTAATCCCACCTGGCAGCGGGCACACAGTCATCAACTGTAGACGGAAGGAAGTCCATGGGTGTGGCGCACATCACCTGTAGGGACACAACAGCTACCAGCCTGGATGTGCAATAACGTCGTCGGTGGACACAGTTGACCAAACGAATCTGAAAGTACCCTGTGAAGGACAGAAATGACACACAGTCAAAAGCAATGGAGTACAGGACAGAACAGCAAAACTCATGCACAATACATGTTACAAGATACCCACCCAGAACCAAGTTAGCATGTCAACACTGTTGGGGAGTACAGCCCACCTGTCACCACACATCGCAACACACATCCAGTCAAGTAGCCCATGGACACACTCCAACAGCACCAGAGCACCACCCACACATCATGCCAACTCACATCATTGACATGACACCTCAGGATACTCACATTCAGCTAAAGAAGTTGGTGATGAGCTGTGTGCGGACATCACCATCATCATCATCATCGTCACTGGCATCGTGGTCCAGGCCAGGATCCTCCACAGGTGGCGGATGTTGGTCATTGTCATCCTGGATGAGAGGCAACTCCTTCCGCACTGCCAGGTTGTGGAGCATGCAGCAGACGATGATAATCTTGCACACTTTCGCAGGGGCATATGGGAGGGACCCTCCGGTCTTGTCCAGGCAGCGGAAGCGGCTCTTCAGGAGACCAAAGGTCCGCTCAATCACTCTCCTGGTCCGACCATGTGCCTCATTGTAGCGCATCTGGGCTGGTGTCACAGGGTTCCTGAGGGGTGTCAGCAACCACGGCATGTTGGGGTATCCCGAGTCACCTACGGACAGACAAGTGCACATTAGCCGACTTGGAAAAGTGGGCGGAATACTACAGATCAGATCACACACAATGGCACAAAGTCAGTACACACCGACAAGCCAGGCACGCTGGTTCTGCATCTGTGCCATCATCCTGGGGATGCGACTACTCCTCATCACAAAGGCATCGTGTGCTGAACCAGGGAAACGGGCACACACGTGTGTGATGGTCATGTCTGCAAGACACACCACCAGTGCATTGACCGAGTGGTAGTGCTTGCGGTTCCTGTAGGCCTGCTCCTGGGCCTATGGTGGTACCAAAGCCACATGTGTCCCATCAATGGAGCCAATGACATGCGGCATCCTCCCCAGGGCATAAAAGTCACTCTTCACGTCAGTGAGTCGTCGCAGTCTAGGGAAATAGATGTACCGGTTCAGGAAGAGCAACATTGCCGCCAAAACATCGCGGAGCACACGGCTCAACATGGTCTGTGACATCCCACCAGCAGTCGCCACAGTATGTTGGAAGGTACCAGTGGCAAAGAAGTGTAGGGCTGCCATCACCTTCACCTTGGGGGTCAGCGCTGTAGGATACGGCCGGCCAGGCTGCAAATGTGGGGACAACTGCACTGCCAAATCCTCAATCAGCTGCCTGGTGAAGCGGTACCGTCGGATGCTGTCCCGTTCCACCATCGTTGCCAGGTCTGGGAATGGTCGATGGACAGCAGGAGCCCTGCAGTGCATAGGAGAAGTAAGCAAGATTGTCAGTCACCCCACATATGCGGCATTGAACACACTCAAGATCCCAACATACATCATTATGAGGCACAACTACATGAAGTGTGCAGTACCGGAAGGACATGTATGGTACATACATGGCCAACATCTGTCAACACGGTCCAACAGGTGGCATCAATTAGTCCCAGGTTGGCCCATTGGATATCATGAGGCCGTGTCACAGTTCCCATCTCCTGTTGCCGTGTCACAATAACCCCCACAGTGACATGTGAGGACAGATGTGCCCCAGGCACCACAGCTCAACGACAGGTACATTCCCAGGGACCCTGTAATGCCACATGGACACTGGCATTACATGGAGTATCATGTATACACCACAGCAAAACAACCATGACCCCCACAGGTAGTGGCCCCACTTGCCACGGCAGGACAGACATGGACGTCTGTGACACACACACGCACAACATCAGAGTCCATGCACACACAACGTGGATGTGGAGACTGTCTCCCATTGTGCACATGAAATCAGAGACATTGTAAACACTACATGCACAAAGACTGTGGAGGACCATCACTATTGTGCCACTGGGACACCCTGGCTCAAACATACCGTCCCACATGGGACTCACGGGGTATGTGACATGACATACACATACACCACCGTGAAATGTGACCATGGCACATGCACAGATATGAACAGTTGCACATCACAGTGGTCATGTACACGTAACACCCAGGATCCTGTCCCCATGAACACGTGCACAGCCTGGGGGTGGCTGCCCACAGGTGACACCCACAGGACAACATGTACACCAACATACACACAATAGGAAATGCAGCCTTACATGCCTTATGATTAAGTTTGGATAGGCTGTCGTGATGTAGGTGTGCCCCTCACTCCCTGGGAGCTATCTGTGGCTGGCATATGTCCATCTGAGACAGGCATGCTGACATATGCCAGTCACATGTACAGTGATGCGTTGTACTGCAATGGACCGATCGGTGCCTCCGGCCGGCCCATTGCATTCAATGTGTGCGGGTACGCGTTGTACCCCTGTGTGCGTTGAACTGCAATGGACCGATCGGTGCCTCCGGCCGGCCCATTGCATTCAATGTGTGCGGGTACGCGTTGTACCCCTGTGCGCGTTGAACTGCAATGGACCGATCGGTGCCTCCGGCCGGCCCATTGCATTCAATGTGTGCGGGTACGCGTTCTACCCCTGTGTGCGTTGTACTGCAATGGACCGATCGGTGCCTCCGGCCGGCCCATTGCATTCAATGTGTGCGGGTACGCATTGTACCCCTGTGCGCGTTGAACTGCAATGGACCGATCGGTGCCTCCGGCCGGCCCATTGCATTCAATGTGTGCGGGTACGCATTGTACCCCTGTGCGCGTTGAACTGCAATGGACCGATCGGTGCCTCCGGCCGGCCCATTGCATTCAATGTGTGCGGGTACGCGTTGTACCCCTGTGCGCGTTGTACTGCAATGGACCGATCGGTGCCTCCGGCCGGCCCATTGCATTCAATGTGTGCGGGTACGCGTTGTACCCCTGTGCGCGTTGAACTGCAATGGACCGATCGGTGCCTCCGGCCGGCCCATTGCATTCAATGTGTGCGGGTACGCGTTGTACCCCTGTGCGCGTTGAACTGCAATGGACCGATCGGTGCCTCCGGCCAGCCCATTGCATTCAATGTGTGCGGGTACGCGTTGTACCACTGTGCGCGTTGTACTGCAATGGACCGATCGGTGCCTCCGGCCGGCCCATTGCATTCAATGTGTGCGGGTACGCGTTGTACCCCTGTGCGCGTTGAACTGCAATGGACCGACTCGGTGCCTCCGGCCGGCCCATTGCATTCAAAGTGTGCGGGTACGCGTTGTACCACTGTGCGCGTTGTACTGCAATGGACCGATCGGTGCCTCCGGCCGGCCCATTGCATTCAATGTGTGCGGGTACGCGTTGTACCCCTGTGCGCGTTGAACTGCAATGGACCGATCGGTGCCTCCGGCCGGCCCATTGCATTCAATGTGTGCGGGTACGCGTTGTACCCTGTGCGCGTTGAACTGCAATGGACCGATCGGTGCCTCCGGCCGGCCCATTGCATTCAATGTGTGCGCGTACGCGTTGTACCCCTGTGCGCGTTGAACTGCAATGGACCGATCGGTGCCTCCGGCCGGCCCATTGCATTCAATGTGTGCGGGTACGCGTTGTACCCCTGTGCGCGTTGAACTGCAATGGACCGATCGTTCCTCCGGCCGGCCCATTGCATTCAATGTGTGCGGGTACGCGTTGTACCCCTGTGTGCGTTGTACCGCAATGGACCGATCGGTGCGCACCCATTGACAATGGGCTTGCCTGGCAACGGACGCGTTTTCGAATTTCGAACGAGTCGGTTGCTGTAAATTCAGTTGGTCACCCACAACAATGTTGCAAAATCATGTATGTCATGAAGTTGAAGATTTGAAGGATGCTGTGGGCGTGTTTTGGTGCTGCTATTCCATGGATTGGCCAGATTCAGAAGATGCAAACGACTTGGACCTATCACTTTGGACACAAGGGACAGTATCTGCCTCTCCAGCACATATATATTGCTGGCTGTTCCCCTGAGAGCTCACTTGCCTGCACTACATGCTCCAGGACGACATCTGTCACTGCACTGCTGCTGTCTCTGCCCCTCTGGACCCTGCAATGGCACGTACTGTGGAGAGAGCCCCAGCCTTCAGCCTTGAAGAGAACCAGGCCCTGCTGGACAGCCTACTTCCACAGTACAGCAAGCTGTGTGGGACACCAGGGGAGCAGGTGAGTGTTCTGTGCACTGCCTTTCTGAATGTGCATTTTGTGTGACTAGCAAGGCTGAGAGTCTGTACGCCACTGGCTAGCAGGCTCACTGAGTAGTTGTCACCCCCATAGTGTGTAGTGACTTGCACTGGACAGGTATGGTGCAGTGACAGTGCATTTGAACATGGTTTTACTTCCCATGCAATGATACCATGTAGTGACGTCTGGCAAACTGTCCATGGTCAGCTTTGCACTGCCTGTGTACATCATGTGCCCCTGTGATTGAGACATGTATATACAACTGTGTCATGCACGGATATGTTGCATGTGTGGTAATGGCCTTTTCACTTTGTCATCCTGACAGGTTAATGCCCATCGGAAGCAGGAAATCTGGAAGGACATCGTCCGGGCTGTCCGGTCCGTGGGGGTCTACAAGCGCCGGATCCGCAACTGCCAGAAGAGGTGGCAGGACCTTCGGGGCTGGACCCGGAGGATTGCACGGGTCCAGCTGAAGCTGTCGCCTCCTCGCAGGAGGGGCGGAACACGGACCCTGACCCCCACATGCTCCAGATCCTGGCGGTGGTGTTTCCAGACCTGGATGGGCAGCTGAAGGCCAGACAGCAGCAAGGAGGGGGTGAGTCAAAGACTGCACTGTGAACTCTGTATTACATGCTTTGTGCCCTCCTCTGGCCTGGTTCAACTGCCACAGTGCAGCAGTCATGTTGTCCAGGAGCCATGTCCCTCTATTGTGCACTGCCCACTGCTCATCTGATACCCAGGTGTGGCGCTTACATTCAGGGAATTGTGTCACTTGGGACTGTGTCCTTGCAGTTTGCTTCACTAAAGGTGGGGGACAGCATCTGTTTCCCTAACTCTGTTGTGGGCATCATGGGTGGGTCCATTGTTCACACAACGCCTGGGTTTGGACATGTGATCTGCGTGTTGCTTTGATATGCGGTCCACTTGCTGAGCTGAGCCACCACATGTGCCTGGGGTATGTGGCACACGCCCATGCAGCGGGTGGGAACAATGTTTGGGCCCCAGGAGTGTGCAGATTACGTGTGTCACACATACATAGCCAGCAATCCACTGTCCAGGGCACATCCCTCATTCATGTGGAGCAGGACAGTCATGCCTACTCCAGACCATGCAATGCACTCTGTACTCCCACTCCCGTGTATCAGCTGACACATTGTGCACAGTGATTTGACCCCTCAGGTGTCTGCCTCTGTGTCAGTGTGCTGTGGATTAGTTGCCAGGACTGCTGGGGTGTTTCTTGGTAGGGGCTCAGCATGCCCCTGGAGATGTGACCATAGGAGACGATACTTGTGT